>NNCF01126600.1:161415-221467 GCA_002313205.1 Laupala kohalensis | reverse complement strand
CCCACACACACACACCAAAAAAATAGGACTTTATCTAAAATGCACAGAATTGAGAGGGTATGTTGGTGTTCAATCAATAGCTAAAGTATTTCATACCAGCTACTGCCTTCAAATACTTCCTTGGAACATGCTTGTAATTAAGTTGCTCATTATTATCAAATCTCTTGCAAAATCTAACATAGAATTTGATAATAATAGATGAACTAAATGTTCATTCATCAAAGTCATGACAGTGAGCTCCAACAAACACACTTTGTTTTATTGTAAGACTTATTGTGCACCCAACAATAATTGATATAAAATAAGAAATAATAAGGCATAAATGGGGTTTAAAAGCCATCCATAATCAGTATTACACTTGGAGTGCAAAATTTCTATGAATTTTTATATCCTTGGATAAAGAGAGCTTTGAATAATAAAGATATAGAAGGAAATACAGATACTACCTGTATACAACTAGAGGTTGCCAATACAACAATGAAGAGTAAATGGAAAAATATGTAAGAACACTAAAGATCTCCGAATGCTATATAAGATTTTAAAAAATTCTACACAGTTACACAGAAGTCATCCACATAGGAAAAAAAAATTAATATTTCAAAAGACCAGAACTTTCTTGAGAGATAAATATAAGAGTAAATACAAAACTCTTCTCAAAAATAAAAACCTGTCGATACATTATGGTTCCACATTCCCTGATATGCAATATGTGTAACAAACAAGTAATGTTATGCTACACATGAAACAAAATGTTTTCAATAAATAGCACCATAATTTGTATGATACAACACAATTCATACATTAGTTTTGCAGAATATATTTTTTTAGGGAAGAGGATAAAAGAAATATGATACAGTAAAATATGTTGTACCATTTAACAGTTGCAGCTCACATCAGAATCATGTTGTTTAAGTTTTTTTTATCAGAAGGGGATTCAATTAATTCATAATAATTTACATAAAAGGATATGAATTTCTTTTTCCAAATTGAACCTTAAAAATGTGATCCATTAATAATAAATAATAATAATCTATTATAATAACTGATTAACATAATGTCTACTTAAAAATTAATATACTCAAAACATTCAAACAGCATTGACACATTGATATGCATTAAATTTATTTCAGACATGCAAAAGCTATTAGGATAAAAGTTGTTAATTCATATTTTCAATTAATTTCATACAAAAATTCAACAGCCAATTATACCATAAAGCTGTGAATTTCAAACAATTCAAAAAGAAAATCATGTATTTATCATTGTGATGAAACTATTTCATCTGTCTAGTATGTCTCATAAATAATATTAATCAAACTGAATCATTTTAAGTCACAATACTTTATTCAATATTAAGAGAAGACAGCAGTCAGTATTTCTAACAGCCAGAAATTCTTGAATTTACATTCAATTTGATTCTCATGCAGTTGAAATCAATGGCGAGATGTGACATGACCAACAGGTAGAGAACCCTATCCCCTCACACCGTGCCACACCCTGCCAATCGTGAACGGCTGTCAGAATCCACATGTAGTCTCGACCACTGACGGCAACTCCCACTCTTTGTCGAACATTCACTTAGCAAGAGATTACTTGCTGCATCCACAACACACACTCCATGATATATTCTGACATCTCATTTTCACCAGGCAATATTTCTTTATAGATGACTTCAAAAACTAAAATTTAACAATTATTTATTTATTTTTCTCTTATGATCTAACTTGAGGTGAAGGGACCCTTTATACCCTTTACCTGATGAGCCTTCACTGGATGAAATTGTAATACTCAGAAAAACTGGTGATCGCCCAAGCAAAACAAAAATTTCAAGTGCATGTAAAATATACAGTAAAAATTTCAGTGTCCATGTAATTCTAGCAGCACCTTATCATACTAAGTCCCATGAAGATCAGATTATTTTTGTCTGTCTGTATTCACTCTCCTTAATCTTGTACTCTCTTCTTTTAATTTTATTTTATTTATCCTTTCTAATATTAAATGTGCTTCATTTACATTTTCCCCATACTCATCTACACCTGCAACAAACTTTAACATTGTTTAAAATTACACAAATAATAAGTACTGGCCTTGTGTATAAATATTTTACTATGAGGGTCTTAAATACATTTGACGACAAAGATACACATCGAAAACGTAAAATTGCTGCCTGTGAAATCCGCCAATAAAATTCTATTTGACTAGGCTAGTTTGTTACTCACCATCATAATAAATAACTTCACAAAGGTTTTGGCATTCTTTATTTTCCCACAGAGTTTCTTCTAAAGTTTGAAATAACTTGAAAATAATTTCTGGCTTATTTGCTTCATACAATTCTGAAAATAAATACAAGGATTTTCACTGAAATTAGTTAAACTTTCAAACAGTTACTTGAATTGTTTGTAACATACCACAAAATCTTATTAGTCAACATACTTTAACCTTACAATCCACAAAAAAATTTCCATTTCCCCCTTAAAAAAATTGAAATCAAAATATTTGTTACAATGAATTACACATATACTATTAGAAGAAAATTTGAAAATGCAATTTTGTGTAGTGATAATTATCATAAAATTTAATTCACAGAAAACAGAGCAAGTAAAGCAGACTTTTTCAAGTTCGACCAGCGAAAGAACCCCTCACAGCCAGCACAAGAGGGGTGGGAGTGAGCCTAGCTATCTGCTTTTTTGCAAGCAGAAAGTTCTTTAGAAATATTAAAAGAAAATGCCATTTAAGGTACCATGTGAGATTGATTTCCGGACGTTGGAAATAAGCCCAGCAACCAACTTAGGAATGAAACCCTGTGAGCAGAGGGAAGGGCCATTCACCCCATGCGTTCTATTGTGTAGCTTCAGCACATGATGCTGGATTTTAAAGTTATAATGAACAAAAAGGGTATTTTTACGACGCCTTCTTTATTTCTATTATGGCATTTATTACTATTCAATCCAAGACAGTTTAAAAAGATCTGTTCCACACTAGGTGGAGTTTGCCTCTGACTGATGACCTTCAGTTCCCCTACCGATACTGTATTTCCGAAAAACGCAGAGCATCTCTCCAGGAACTCGCTCAAGAACACTTTGGGGTGTCCAGATACAAACGTAAGAGATTTTAACTACTTCATGGAAACTAAACGATAAGAAATTCAAATTTTCTTTTGACGAAATTAACCACACTATTTTAAAACAGAGAACATTTTTTCGCACTTCAAATATGAAAGTTATCTCAATGTGACGTAAGCGGATAACGCCCCTTCCCCTAGTAAAGTCAGAAAAACGCAATACTCAAGTGTACTGCGGATTGCATGACCAGAAGTGAAAGACGCTCGTTTCGATAGTTGAAATGGATAGGGAAACTTTTACCACTTCAAAACACACATGAATTTAATTATTTTTTTTCAAATTTTCGTATATTTCTGTCTATTGTAATAATACAATTATGTGTTTGTCAAGTTTCAATTCAGTGAGTTTCATATTGGGGCTTATATAATATTATATGATAGTTATTAATTTTTACGAGATAAAATTATTAACGTATTTATAAGATTTAGTTGAATTTCTGAATAATTAAAATGCGTTGCGGTATACAGGTTAGTATAACATGTACATCTCAAGGAACAATAGAAAGATAAGCTATCATACCAGTTAGTGGTTTTGTAGCCTATCGGAGCAGAGTACGACTGCGACTTAGGTCTGTACGACTCGAACATTGCCCTGAAGAAGGCCACAGCACGATGGCCGAAACGTTTGTAGTTCTGTCAACTGAGGCGCGGTTTGATCCGGACAAACAAGTTTATATTAAATTCTTTTTGTTTTTATTTTAGCTATGTTCCAATGGCGGATAGCACGGTGCATGTGGTCAGAAAATTGTCTGATCACGCATCGTCGGACCGGACGACCTGTTATCGCTCAAGGTCACACGGAGTATCTGCCCTTTACCGTGAACTATCAGTATATACTTGGACTTATGCTATTGCATAGATGAATGACAAAATTTACCAAGGCTCAAGCCCTCAGTAAGGTCTGAGATTACCAAGCTATATGTCGTCATAACTGCGACGATGGGAAATCAACAGTCCTCAAGGGCACATAAAAGAACATCGGGCGAGTCAAAATTCCACGCAGCCAAACATGGCTTCCTCAGATAAGATGATATGCGTCATGGCCACGCAATTTAATAAATGAGGAAATCATAGCGTCTCTATTAGAATTTATAAATTTAATAAATTATGATAGACACTAGATTTTACTCATTGATTTATGAAAACTCGATCAACACCTCACCGTCACTTGAGACCATGCAATCAAGTTCACACTAAAATTTGCGGATTCCAACTCGGGAATACGCTACAAAAAAGTAAAAAGATTCTCCCTACTTCTGTTCCCATCCTCCGACTCGTGAACTGCTCTTGAATTTAAAATCTATAGAATGAACGACCTGAATAAAAAACTTATTTAGTTGATGACTTATTAGCGTTCAATGGTTTTGTTGATTTTACTACGTTATTTAACTACATAGTACTAACAAGAAAACATAATAGTACAGATTGTCGGTTTCCACTGGAAAATATATAAATGTTTGTTCCTTTCAGATGAACATTTTAATGTGTTTATGTTCTTGACGGGAATAATGCACCTCATGACAGATGATCTTGCCCCAGGAACATATTTTCTAGTCACTTCAAATACAATAAACAGGTGACACAATAAATATTTATTTTTTCCTCTATCCAGGTCTACGTTACCTATCGTAGACCTATGTCAAAATGAACTATTGCGTGTTTGGCTAACTATGGAGTATTTGACCATTTGGTTGATTTAACATTTAAAATACTCAATTAAATTTTAACGATTAACTTAATTTTTAACAACACAATGTATTAACGAAGTTAAATTTTTGAGTAACTGTTAATTCTGAGTAACTGTTAACTGGGAATTCTTTAAAGGCATATTGCTATTCAAAACAGCCATAATCTTAAAATTAAAAATTTTCAATCTAAACATTGACACCCTCCTTAAGGAATGGATTTCATATGAAATCACCCATTAAGCTACGATACATAGCTTAGGGCAATATCACATTACAAGAGTAACATATAATATAATGAGTTACCTGCACAACACAATGCAAACAAGAAGACTAGTAACATTATTTGCACTACCTCACTGTTCTTTTTTCAGAGCTGAAGTAATTTATCAGTTCCAGGAAATGTTATATCTGGAACCTTAACAACAGAAACAAATATTTCTTAGCGGATTTCCAAGTTTTACAGCGAAAAAAGTGCCACAGAGATAACGAATATAATTTTTTTAAATTTTAATCCGTAGTCCACAACTACAACCACAAAGTACATACGAGTGACTTAGCAGAAACAAACCTATGTGACAATTTTCTGGAAGTGACATGTTGCTTTCGGAAATGACAATGAGCTAAGGCAAAAAAAAAACAGTGATTGCTTGCGATATTGAAAATATTTATCAGTAATGTGAATTAAAGGCAAAACTTATAAAGCAAAACTGTGATTTTTTCTAAAAAGTGATGGATGGAATTGTTTTTGCTTTATCAATACTGTGATGTCAAAAATCCAAATAACAAAAAATTGGCAAGATAAAGGATGACAATGTAATTAAAATAATTGTGAATAAATTAGGTTCAAGGTAAATGAGAGACACTAGTATCAAAATAAATTGTTGCTAGTCAATTGGGTTCTTTAATATATAAAATCTGTTTACAAGATGGTTTCAAAAAAATTTGACATTACCTGCAATAGATTTCAAACGACAATCAACTATGCAAATGTTACTTTCCTTTATTTGTTTCAATCTAATTTTAAAATAATTATTTTTAACTATATCCTATATCTTCAAATTTTGTCAATTTAAATGCTCAGGAAAACTATGCCATTTATGAAAGAAAAATATTGTGGGTGATACTGAATATCACTTTATTATGGGTGTCCGTTCAATAAAGAAAGAAATACTCAAAAGACTCTCAATGTTGCATTCATGGTCAATACACAGAAAAAGCATTGGGGACATAAGAAAATCATGATTTGTAACAATAAATATTCATAAATTAAATTTAATAAAAATTTTTATTGTCAAAAAACAGTACAAACTGCGTATGACCACGTGGAGGGAAAAAAAACTAATTTACAAACATACAACTGAAATAAAACTAATATGTCATAAATTTGGCAGTATATTTTATTGATGGCATGGTAACTTAATTTTCATAAGCACCGACTTATCACATTTATCATCACATAATTTTTCGAAACATCATCACACGTCACCTATTAGTTAAGTCATTTAATGATACTTCCACAAACAATAATGAAGAAAACAATGTGCAGTCCATTACAGTGAAATTACTTTCATTAAGCCATGTCCATTTAGTCCCATAAGTATACAAGAACGAGCTGAGCACCACGCGTCATCCGATCTACGCATGCTACACATAGCCTGTGGCATGCCACTAATCACCCATTACCGCTCCGTAGCACAGTTTACGGCATTACGGAGTTGTCAGAAGCAACCAGTTTCTCACACTCACTCTCTAGTCGTGATATAATATCGACAACTCCCTATACTTCTGCGTTATTCAGGTTTGATGATATTTAATGACAATATGCTGGAATATTAACGTACTCTTCACCCCACACTCCGTCCAAGAACTATTAACTTTACTACACAGCTGCTACACAGTGCTCCACTCTCTACTTCTCATTACTCCCGCGCGCTCCCGCGCGAAACGTCCGCTACTCCATCTTCTCTGTTGTGGTTGTGCTGACTTCCACCGCATAGTGGATCATTCTTCTCAATACGATTCAACCGGCAATGCTTCAGACGATTGACAACAAAAGAGACAGGCTAGGAGTGCTGAATATTGGAGTGGAGTTCATTCTACTGTGTTTAAGTTGTAAAATAACGTTATATTAAGGTGGTGAAAGCTTCAGGGAATATGAAGAGAAGAAATGCCGAGTGTGGCAAGCTCCGGAGGCCATTAAAGCGAAACAAAATCACCGAAGGGATATATGGGAGGTGAGATTCGTCGCCATATGTTTATCAAAATGGCTGACTTAAAAAATACATTAAAAACAAGCGACTTGAAATGCGCCTATTATATTGCCACCAGTGTTTATATAACCTTATATTTATAGTAAAACCTTTAGTTGGATGAGAGCTTAGTCGAGTCTTGTTATAGACGACCCAAGCAGTATTATCATCAATACTCATTTTATATTTTATTTTTCAACAGTTATTCTTTCTAATAAAAATGACTATTAAAAAATCAAGTTATCTCTTTATACTCTGAAAAGAATGATTTTCAATTGCATTGAGTTTGTAATATTAGCAACATCTAATTGTCATTCTTGACAGCTTTCAGTTTACTGGTTTTAGATAATTTTCTCTGTGTTTTGATAGGTTTTATTCTATTTAGTGTAAAGAGATTCTAACACTTGTTACATACTCATTTTTTAAAACTTGATGTGCATGTATTTTGATTTTATTTGTGCTTTCAATTTCTCTCTTGTTTCTTATATGCATATTTTCTTTCCCCAAGACATGAATATTGATATTCCTCTTTGCTTTTACACTATTTCTTTAGGATATTGCTAACTGGTGAAGATAATAACACAGTTTGGCAAAAATCAAACTCTTCTTGTGAAATTATTATTTATAGATTACTGTATTATATTTATCCAGACTAGCTTTTTTTTATGTTCTTATCATCTTCTTTTATTATCATATTAATTTATTATTTTTGTCAACCATAATTGTCTCTTCTCAGAAAATTAAATAACTTATTGGAAACATTTAGAGATATACTTATTGATTTTGATGTATAATGATTCACCAACCTCTCAACACCCACCCATGTTCATCCTCATAACAAAATATTCTAAATAGGAGTGATATTAAATAATGATAGAAAATTAGAATTTCTTAATTTAAATCTCTATTTTGATTTTTTCATTTCAAGGTATTTTTTAAATTAAAAATACTTTTAAATTTATTAAAGAACAGATCTTTTAGCAAACAGAAAACTATACCATTTTGGTAAACACTTCCCAGTAAATAAATATTTTTCATTCTTTTCAACATATTTTTTTAATTTTAATGTATTATATAATTTTCAAAATATTGCTACTATTATTTTTGTTGGAATATGAAAATTTCAAATGTCCCTCAAATTTTGAGACTGCTAACAACATTTATTTGATGAGTAAATAGTGTTTAATTTAATAGAAAATTTATATATGTGTAAAAGAATTATATACAAAACACATTTTAATTATATAATACTTTCATTATCATTCTCTCAATAATAAAAAAGCTTGCCAATGTTCCACTATGTACACAATTTCTTGGAAACAGATGTTTCTGAAACTAGAATGTGTGGATCACAGGGAAGTTTGTCAGGCATACTCATTAGCTTATCAAGAGATATTTATTGTGTAAAGCAAATTTTTGCTGTGGAAAGGTATTTGGGAATGTTTAGATGAAAAAATACCCAGCCTGGAACAATTTTGAAGAAGTCGAAGATAACAAATGGTTACCTTGCAAATACAAGCTTTGAAATGAAAGGCCTTGTCGAGCCGTTTAATTTATGGGGAGAAACATGTTTTAATAATCATTGTCAGTTAATTTTGTTTTATTTAATTATACCTATTCAAAAAGCAAAAATTAAAAATTATTAAAATAAGTAACAAATGCCCATTGAGAACTATTTCCTCCTCTCATCACCACCTCCAAAACTCTGAATCCCATGTTTCTTCTCCATTCCCCAGCATCTTTGCCGCAGAACATTAGTAAATGTCCAGCATCTTTTCTTTCAGCATCCTCCCATTTGTTTTTAACTTTTCATCTTGGTCTCTTTTATGTATTCTTTCTTAGAGTGTTTTTTTAATTATATCATGAATTCTTTACACACCTTATTTTTTTGAGCTGTATGTATTCAAACACGTTGTTCCTTGAACATGTCTTCTAGTCGATGATTGTATCAAAACTGTCATATTTCTCCTCATTGTATGGACCTGAAGATACTTTTAAGAACTAGTTTTCAATTTTCTCTAAAATTCCAGGTCTGTGTAGGTTAACTCTGGCCTGATGAGTGTGTTGTAGTTCTTTATTTTGCCCTTTCTAACCAATAGTTCGTTTTCTTAATAAACACCGCAATGAGAAATAGGTTTGGTTCTGTGATCTTTGATCTCAGATCTTTGATCATTATTTTTTGCCTCGGCACACTTGTCAACACATTCCACTGTACCCAAGTATGTTATTTTGTTGGCTTGATCCTACTATTTTTTTCTTCTTCAATTTTTCTTATATTTCAATACTTTTTATGGGTTTTTTTCATGCATATGATTATTTTCATATATTTCATTTTATACCTCTATAAAATGCTGTATAACTTACCATACTCTATTCTTAAGTATGTGAATGAATGAACAGCCTCCAGACTTGTCTGCATGCACTACAAATTCAAGACTTTCAACTCTGTATCATAACATTTGTTTTATTTGTTTTTACTTCTAGCCCCATTCCTTTTCCTGGTGTCTCCAGCTTATTATACTGTTCCACCGCATCCTTTTTTCATCTGCCTAGTATGCTTAACCACGTATCCTATAATTTGGTTCATTCTATTTCTCATGGCACCTGTTGGACCTATAATCAGTTGTCTAATGATATTTTCTTGTGCCAGATTGAAAAGTGGAGAGGCTAAGCAACCTTGTTTTTTCAAAACAGTGCATTCAGGGAAGAGATTCATGTCTGCTGTCTGCAGTCTTTCTAATCATGTAGTGTCCTGCATCTTAGGTCGGGTTAGCCTTATCAACTTATATGGAAATTGAAATATTTCATGGCATTGTACAATTTTAGCACGTGATATACCTCCTGGAAATCTATGTATTACTTTATTAAGCACTCCCCTATTGTATTTCTTACGTTCATCTAAGTTTTGCTTCAATGTATTTGAGCGATAGTAGATTACCTCTCTGGAAGCCTCCTTGATATTCTCCGATTATGTTTTTAAAATATGATTGTACTTTTTCATATAACTGTTTAGTAAGAACTTCATACTTATTATTCAACTACCTAATACCTTGATAGAGTAGTTCTTCTTCCTCCTACTCTTCTTCTTCTTCCTATTCCTCTTCTAACATAATGTAATATTTTCCACAGACTTTCTCATTTTTTTGCATTTTACACTTTTTGTGTAATTTACCTATTTTTTAAATACCCTTTTCACTTTTCCCGAAGTTTTTTTTATCATTCCTGTCTTGCTCTTGTGTGCAATTCTTTTTTGTGTCTGTATAGGCTTTGTTTTTCTCTTATTTTTTCACATACTTAATAGAACCAATCATTTTTCTTTTATTCTTACTATTACCTACAGTTTGTTATGCGGATATAATTATTTTTCCCAATACAAGTTTATATTTTTAATCCCATTCATTTACCCCTTATATCAGACTCTACAGCTACATCTCTGTGTCAGTGGTTAGGTTGTTTTAAGCATATGTGCTTTAAAGTAAAATTTTTTTTACAAATTTTTAATGATACGATCTTTGTGCGCCTAGGCCTAGGAGATGGTCAACTTGAGACCTTATTCTACAAGGGGCCTTCCAATGTGTAGTAAGTGCAAGTACACTATTACACTCCAAATGTAATAGTGTCCTTGTGATGTTTTAAGCTACTGATATAACTATTTGTTGGAAATATTTATCTGGCTGTATTGCATAAGTTGTGAACCGAAGTGTGGTGTTAAAAACCATTTACAAGATAACTCGTGGGAGAGTTACTTACCGTATTAAAAAGAAATTGTTTTCTAAATTGAAATTAAAAGTCAAGAATTTTTTATTTCTTCTAATATAATGCACATTTTTCTTCTGAGCACTTAAGAACGTGTATTTGTACTTTTTATTTCAACAGTTTTGAGGATTTGAAAAGAGGTTTGCTTCTAATATTAAGGAGGGCTTTTTCACTCTCAGTGAACATTTCTTTCTTCCTTTTTTTGTTCTTGAAATATTTCTACAAGTCAATTATTTTTATGGAACTGAAATATGCCACAATTTTGTTTTTGTAGATTATTACTGAAAATAAATATTCTAATTGTTGTTACAGCACACTCCTCTATCTGAAATTTCTTATATTATGGGCACTGGTGTTGCTTGCTGATTTCATTCTGGAGTTTAGGTTTGAGTTCCTGTGGCCGTTCTGGCTTCTGCTCCGGAGTGTGTACGACTCCTTCAAATACCAAGGCCTTGTAAGTGTCACTGTAATTACATATATCTTTAATTAAAAATGACATTTTTAATTCGTGCATAGCAATATAACATTTATGCAAATGCCTAAGCACATATTTTTTTGGAAATGGCCAGAAAGCTACGAAAATTTGGTTTTACATAATTTGTTAAAAATCACATGGATAAAATGTCTTTAATACCATTTGCAGCATAAAGGACCTATTTGCATTATTTTGTGTAATGAAAAACACACTGTTTTTACACATTAGCAACATGATGCATTGGAAAAGATACATGAAGTATTTCCTGCAGGGAAGGGTTTACTTACTGTTTTTTTATTTTGTTAGTTAATGTTGTAGGATATTGTTATTGATTAAGATGAGAAGAAGGAGTAGAGAGGAAGTTTCTTTTGAGCTAAAATTACACCCCATATTCCTTTGCTTTAAATTTTTGCTCACCTAGATTACGTCCAAACCATACCTAAATGTGGACAATATAAAACATAATTTATACTACACTTTTAATATTTTTGAACCGTAATCAATGCTACCATTTTTAATAAGGAAATGGAAATTTAGGATGATGTCATAACTCAATTAAAGTCTTGTGACTTCAATTAAAATAAAAACTATTTCTGAGAATCTGCTTGGAAGCTGACATGAAGCACTTTGTTGCTTTAGTATTTACTGCAAACTTTGAGGAACTACTATTGACAGAAAAATAAGAATGCTACAAATATACATGTTAATATGCATAATTTAAGAACAACTTGAGCATAGAAATAGTACATTCTTGAGCTATTTTCATTGCATAATAAATGCATAACCATTTTTATTTGGTTGTATTGTTATAAAACCAAAAATACACATACTATAACCCCATTCCTGCAGTCAACTATTTTTGCTCTAACACATTGGGCTTGTACTTCTCATTTACATTTGGCTATAAAATGAACTATATTGCAACTGAATTAATGAGAAATTTCATTTTTTAAGAAAATTTTATGATTATTTTTAATTTTAAGGAATTCAATTTAAATTTTCATTAAGCAATGGTCTATTCACTATGCACTGTACTAATGTACACAAATGTATACTTCAAAACCTGTTTGAATCTAATTGCATAGAAATGTAAAAGAAAAGCATTTGTAAAAATCTTATCTTGAAAACTGAATATTTCTTACATTAGACAATTATAGCAGTAGCAATCTTACATTAGACACTAAAACTGTCTTTGCATAAACTACAAATCAGATTTAACATAAAACAGTACTCTCGAATAAACTGTAAATGTTTTAACATTTATTCAAAGTAGAATTTTGTATTGGAAATCATGGTATAACCCATTGTATTTCCATTGGTAATATTATGTATTTTTCAACATACAATGGGTAACACATATTCACTCATCAGTTATTTAAATTGAATTATTGAAGAATTATTTGTGGACAAATCTGCATATATCTTGATTATTGGTGTGTAACAATTTCATGGATATTCATAATTTCACAAATGCTCATAAAATGAATCTACTTTTAACACCAAAAGGAATATTTTTTTCATTAGGAAATTAATTGTATTTTTAATTACTCCAACAAATTATCACCAACACCATCTATATTTAAGAATTTTTTTTTGTGGCACAACATATAAATACAGTGAAACTTCTCTACAACACTCACAGACCAATAGAATTTCTCTCTTATTGAGAAATGTCCTCTTTTGGGAACTTTAGATCAATGTAGAATAAAATGGTGGGGAGTGAAAATGTATCTGCTGTAAAAATACATTATTTATAATATATTTTGTTCATATTTGATTATTGATCATCGACTAATTCTGATCGATGTCCATGAGTCCTGGACATGTTGGAAGTTTTGTCATTTTGTAGAATTAGTGAAATATGCTTATACGATTTACAACATAGAGTACTTAGAGTAATCTTCTGAGAAATGCATCATATGTTATTCATGAGTAAACGAAAATATAAAATTTTTGCGTAAAATGCTTAAATGTTACTTTTGACACTCTTTGATAATTAAAAGAAATATATTATTGTTCATATAATACACTTAACACAATGTTTTTAAAATTTGTATAGTACTTCAACTTGTTGACGGCAGTGATGGTATCCCAAATTTCCAAGAACCGGTTCTCTAAGAACAAGTGATGTTTAATTTTCTTCTCTCTGAACATACAAACAAATCACTTTTTGGTTTCGTAACTAAATATTTTGGATTTAATTAATTATAACAAAACTGTTGTGAATTATTTAGTGCAGAATAATACCTAATCACTCTAATTTAATCGCACATATTACGTGTTCTCAAATTTAATCACACATACAGCGCATGCATTCAGTTGTCTTCTATTATGCTGTGGAATTGTACTTGAACCCAGTCTGTTCAAAGAAATTCATTGTTACATCAGATATAACAAAAAATACAAATAATGTTCTAGATCACTGTTGAAAATAATTAAGTATATTGTTAATTCAACTCTAATTTTGGAAAGAAACTAATATTGGACAATTTAACAACCAGTTTGCTAATTTCTTTTTAATTTCAAAAGCCGGTTCCCGCGAACCTGTTGGATATCATCACTGGCTGGCGAAATTCACATGTATATTTGACGCAGCATTTAATAAATGTTCATTTAAGTAAGAGCAATTTTTCTTTAAAATTTGTGACTTTCATGTTATTTGCGAAAAAAATGGAAGAAAAAAATCAAAATTTTTGAACCCCCTCCCCCCAGCTCGAGCACAAGGAGACAAGTTGTGCAAACTTCAAATATTCTTTTCTATTTATAAGAAGAGATTAAAACCATTTCCAGCTTTCTGAGAATTAATCAGAGGCATAATCCTATTTTGTTTGGCATCTCTTCCTGTGATGATTTTGCAGGCTGTGCTATTAAAAGTCAACCCATCAACCAATCTGGTCCCTTCTCAGTCTTATGTCATCTCTATGTCATCAACCAATCTGGTCCCTTTTCAGTCATATGTCATTTGACTAATTGTTTCTGAACAAAATTTATGGAATTACCCGTGTAGTAACATTTTTTCCTTCTTCAATGTTCCTTCCACTCTTCTCATGAATCACTTTTTTAATGATAATAATTTGGTCACAATGTCAGAGTAAAGCAAATGTAGAAATTTGTTGATATAAAGACACCAAACAATGAAAGATTTATGCGATCTGGTGGGAGTAAAGAAAATTATGAAGGGATAATTATTCAAATCGCGCAGTGAGTAAGCTTACGAAAGTCACATGATAGCCAAGGTTTCGTCAATTCGAGGCCCACTTACATTTACTTTATTTTATCTCAAAAATTAAATTACTTTCAGGATGTGCCACCATGTGAAAGAGTAGCAGAGGCAGAATTGGCATCAGAACTGCGTGTGACAGTTTGAAAGAAACAAATGGACTTTGTTTTTAATTATTTGTCGAAATGACAAATGATAGCTCCCCTAATCCTATTTTTACGGCTGGAGAATATAAAATTTCATTGTGCAGAGGATCGCATGCAAAAGTTTGCCCAGAGGACCACTGCCTCACGCTTTATGCTTTATGCTGATAAATCAAGTAATAGAGAATCTTTTTGCCTTAATAATTGACAACTCTTCCAATACTTCAACTAATATTAATATTACTTTCCTGGTCAGTACTCAGTAAACAAAAACTTAGGTATCGACCCTCGTGTGGATTGGGCTCCCAAGTGAGTTACGTCCACCGTATTATTTTATGTCAAAAGTGCTTGAAAATTGTACGATTTTTGTTGTTATGCAAATTAATGTGAGTGATGCCCTTTGTGCCGCAAATGGTGGTGTTTACATGTTTTTATACCCTTAGATTTTCATATAATTTCAAAACAGTTGTATAAGACTTCATTTTTGTGTCTTTCTGGCAATGTCCAAAAAATTATATATGTTTATACACTTGCATAAATTCTTAATGCTAATTATGACGTTGGGTAAGAGAAATTTTGAGACACAAGTCCTACATGTGAAAATGATTTGTGGAGAATGGAAACAAACCTTAAATAGCAGAAATTTTGAATTCCTAGTTTCAGTAGCTACAAAGAATGGAAGGGGTAACAAATGGATGAGGAAAGAACTAGCAGAAGATGCTGCTTAACAAACCATGAAGAAAACTGAAAAAAAACATTACTTTTTTTTTGGTGGGAGAAACACTACTGAATATTTGATGGTGAAAGGGATGTCCAAAAACTAGTCATGAAGGAAGGGTTGGAGAAGAAAAGAAGCTGAAGTTGAGGAGGAAAAGAGAATAGCTCTTACAGACAAGGCTCTACTGAAAGGGTTGTCTAAAGAAAGAGAAAAATAGGTATCACATCATCACATCATTCCAGGTTCTGGAATGAATCTTCGCTTCTATAATGTGTAAATTCCTACAATAATAACGATAATGTATATATTACCTTCCTGTATGTGATGTATATATTTGGTAAAAAATTTATTCTTATGAGAAGTGTATCTATTTGAAAATGTTGCTAATGAAGTGATTTTCTCTTTGCAGGCCTTCTCAGTCTTTTTCATTTGTATAGCATTAACTTCTGACATGATCTGCTTTTTCTTTATCCCTGTCCATTGGCTGTTCTTCGCAGCAAGCACTTACGTCTGGGTGCAATATGTGTGGCATACAGGTAAGAAGTTTTTATGTCAATGGGACAAACAGTTCTTCAACATTTTACACCTGTGACCCTTGATTGTTTCCAATGGTGCCCTTTTCACCATTCATTGTACTAACAGTTAACTTAAGCTCGCTTCACACAATACCTTTTGCACTCTGTTCTAGCATGCTTTTTTTGCTTGCAAATAAACAGACGAAATGACATTGTATGTCAAGTTGTTTGGTGTTATTAGATAGTGACAAATAGTGGAGTGTTTGAAGTATCTTGCTTGATGAGCTGCAGTATAACCTAAAATGTCAAATAAAATGTATTTGTGATATTTTTCTTTAAAGTGATTTCCTTTATCGATTACTTCTTTTCGCCAATAATTTGTTTTAACGATTGTTGCTCTAAACTTAAGGTTGCCCAGCTGCATCATTTAAAATAATGCATAATTTGTCAGATAACAATTAACACCAGGTTCGGCTTTGCAATCTTTTATAAATCAAATATATTAACTGATAACACTTTGTTGTATTTCTGAATGAATGTTTGTTCAATTAAGTTGCTTTTAATAAAGATAATCATAATAAATAAATAAATTTAATAAAGAAAGCTTATTAATTAGGAAAGTGAAAGTACTGTTTACATTGTCGGTGACCATCGGTGTGCTAACTTCCAACAGTAATTGTATCATCCACGATTACTTGTTTCAAATAAATTGTATTTAGTTTACTTTAACAATAATCCATCTGTGCTAGCCCTATTTCAAACGGTGGGCCATTAGCTGTCACAGTCATGGGACAAGACTTTTCATTGGTTGACACTCCAACTTTGCATGCAAAACTGCACGAAAAATAGAACATGTTCTATTTCCCAGATGTTTCATGCCAGACTGCAGCATAGACAGCAATGACATCATTTTCTGTCGTCCGAGACTGGACGGCTGACTGCATAATATTTTGCATGCTATTTTGGAACGCAAAATGCATCGTGTGAAGCGAGCTTTAGTATTGTTTCTTGTTGGATTAATTTCCATTTTTTATTAAATGTTGATTTCTTCTTTAAGTAGGAATTGTAATCCTTTGCTAATTGCATAAACACCTTCAAAAATCTTTACCTCGCCTTTAAAAAATTGACATGATGAATTTCATGTGAATAGAGAGTCTTCTTGCACCATTATCGATGGACATTGATCGCATTTTGTTACTTTTCTGTTAAAAGTTTAGTCTTTCATTCTGATTTTGGGACACTTAAGGACTTTTAGACTGTTGTATTGTATTTCATTGTTATTCATAAAATGTTTCATGATTATTTCAGAAAAAGGAATCTGCTTGCCAACTGTGATTTTATGGCTGCTTTTCGTGTACATAGAGGCTGCTGTTAGACTCAGAGATCTTAGGCATATGCCTTTCCATCTTGACCTCTGCAGGCCGTTTGCAGCACATTGGTGAGTTTTTAATATACTGTAGTTTTAGCCATTTATATTCAGGATCACTAAGTTTTAATTTAACCAGAAACCAGAATGTGATTGAATTTTTCTTAATGGGTCTTATTCACAGAATTATTATTATTATTATTATTATTATCTACAGAATTTCATTCTCATTAGATTAACCCCAGTATCAGAGAAGTTGACAGACTTATTTTGTCTATTTTATAATTTTAATTTACTCACTTTCTGTTCAATTTACATATTATGTAAGATTTATAATTTTCAAATTTCTTATTTTCTTAGTTGTTATTAATTACGACATTATCACACTTTGAATCTTGCAGATCTACTATTATTTTTTATTTACATTGTCCACTGTCTACTGTGTTCCTTGGCACAAAATCTACTAACAGGATTATATATTTATTGTATAATAAATTGGATACTTTTCTGTTTTTCTCGTTGCTTAATATAGTTTAACTGTCATGTGTCTCTGCTGTCTGTTAATGGATATTATGGATAAAATCTCTAGTTCATAATAAAATGGCAAAACATCCAAACTGTGTAAAGCTTTTATTTGACTTGACTACCTTGTCTCACTTCACTGAGAAGTTCAAAGAACTTTCACTTGAACCATAGATTGAGGAAAGGTGTTGGTTGGTTGCAATAACTTATAGCATAGTGTTGCATGAAACTGCACATGAATTAGAACTAAAAAAATATAATGTAAAGCAATAGAGTTCATCTATTCATGTTGCATTACTCTACACTAGCTACAAGCTAACGTAAATCTCAATAAGGATATTACAGAATATTAATTGAGTTGTCGACCACTCACTTCACTTCCATGAATACATGAGAACTAGTTTGAGAAGCTATTGCTTGTTTCACTACTCCTGTGGAGAGTGAATGTATAAGTGTTGGAATTAAAGAATTTTCCAATGGAACCTCAGTTTATCAATCTATTTTAAATAAAAATAGATAAAATACTCCCTCCTCCTCCAAGCCATCAGAATAAAAGGGTCAGTACATTTATTATAAAATATTATTAATATAAAATAATGTTGTACCAAATCTTTCAATGCACTTATTTACACCTTTGTCACCGACGACTTGCTCCTATGACTTATGTTTAGTACCTTGTTCAACTGAATATAGTTAATTTGAGATATGAAGGTAAGGCAAATTACATCTCAAATTAACTATATTTGGTTGAACAGGTCATGCACTGTATAATATTGAAGTAAAACCTGAAGTGGATTATGATCAGAGAAGTTGATTTGACAGTTACTTGAATTTTGTTATGATCTATAATTTGTGAAAAAGAGGTCTAAGCACATTTTGATGTTCTTTTGGTCTCTGATTGGTTTGTTGGAGAAGTATTTTATTTATTTATAGCTATAACAAGCCAACAACTTCTAAACCAAGGAATTTGTATACCATTTTTGTATTACAGTATCGGGTATCCAGTTGTAACTCTGGGTTTTGGCTTCAAAAGCTACGTAGGATATAGAATGCGTCAGGTGAGTAACTGAATTATTTATATTCAAAAATTTGATTTATGTATTTTTAGATCAGTTGAATCATGCTTGCACTTTGGTTTGTTACAAAACAAAATAAGAAATTTATTCTTAGCAGTAAAGAAATTTCACTCTATTATTTTATTTTTATGACTTCAATGAGCTTTAAGCCCTTCAGAGTTTTTCTTAAGAACTATGGGGTTTGGTGCAAAACCCTTTCTTCCAAATCCATCTGTATAGCATATAAGATATAAAAAGTTAAACAAATTATAAAAATACATATTAAAAAAATAAATTTATTGTATTAGAATTCAATAATGACAACAATTAAATTGACAAGATCAAACAGATTGGAGAGAATTTTAAGAAAAATAAATTAAGGAAGCTCTTTGATGGCATTAAAGATCTGGAACAGCAGAACAGATTCACCCGAAGGTTATGTAAGCATGCAGATGGAAATGCATTGGTTTAGACAACTCAAATATTGCAAAGATGTGAAGAATTCTTCTGTGAAGTTTTAAATCTCAAAGGTAAAACATATGTACAGGTGGAATATAATATTCCCCTGAATGAAGAACAAGAAGCAACTACTCTGTTATTTAATGATATTTGCTACATAATTAACAATTTAAAATAAAATAAGGTAGCAGGATGTGATATTATCCCACCAAAAATGATTAAAAATGGTGGAAGAACTCCAAAGAAAAAACTCATTACAAATTAATACTCAATATATGGAGCAAAGAGCAATTTCTATCTTAGTGGAATAAAGGCATCATATGCCCAGTGAACAAGGGAGACAATAGACAAAACTGCAACAACTATAAGTCCATTGCTTTATTGAATGTAAAATACAAGATCTTTGTGATTCTGGTAAATAAAAACTATCAGAAACAGTTGAGCCTAATATCAGTGACTGTCAAAATGGCTTTCGAGCAAATGACAATATTTTCATAGTTCAACATATTTGAAAAATACTAGGAGTTGATTTATTTAACATATTTATAGATTATATGCAGTAATTTGATTCTGTACTCAGAAGTAAAGTAATTGAGTGTTTATACCTGTACAAAGTGCCAGCGTAAATAATAAGATTGGTTGGACTATCACTCACAAACTCTCAAGCGAAAGTTAAAATCAATAATGAATAGAACAGTGAATTTAGTGTTGAATATGGAGTTAGGCAAGGTATTATACTATTATAGTATTATACTATCAACTTCTCTCATTAGTATAATAGTCGATGCTGTTATGAAAAAACTAGATATGAAAGGCAATATCTCTACTAGGTCAAAACAGTGCATAGCATATGCCAATGACATCCTAATAACTGCAACAATAACACAAACACTTCAAGAAGTATTTCAAGGACCAATATATTGAATATGGATTAATAATAAATAGCAGAAAAACAAAATATCTGAGGTGTAAGCTTGGTGACCTGAATATAGCATCAGTGCAGATCAGTAATACATAGGTCCAAGAAGTTGAGTCATATACCTTGGATCGATAGTCAATAGAAATAATTCACTTGAAGAAAAGATCAGAGATTTCACTTGTCAATAAAATTTATATTGCTAATGAAATACTATTCCGAAAAAGAGAGTGCTATCCAAAAATACAAAACTAAACTCCACTGGACAATTTTAAGACTTGTGGTAACAAATGCTGCCTGGAGAATAAAAAGCAACTTTAAACTTACGTTAGATCATTAAAGCCTTGAGATTGGGTTGGTTTGGGCATGTGTGCTGCATGCTGGAAAAGAGAAGTGATAAAAAACTATATCAATGGAACCCATTTGGTACAAGAGCCAAAGGATGGATGGAAGGACAATGTCCTAATAGATCTAAAACGCATGAAAATAAAAAATTGGCCATCCAAGGTATCAAACTGAAAGGAATGGAAGGTGATAGTTAAGAGGACCAAAACATTAGATTATATTACATTATGGAGTCTACTTGAGAAGAAGAATAAAAACCATAGAAAAATAAATATTAAAATTTTTATATAATCTGTCAGTGTCGGTTTGCTGATTCAAAGTGTTTGTAGTCAAATATTCATATTTCAGTTGTACATGTTCAATATATAATAATATATAATTAACATACAAATATATATTTTTTCACCTCATTACTTTTCAGTTTTGAAAAAAAATATAAGTATTATGATTGTTAATTAATTGGTATTCAACATTTGAATGAATTTCAGAAAGTTTATTATCTTTTTACTTAATATTTTGATATTGTAAAATTATTTTTCTTGTGACTAATTGTAATTTTCTTGGTATGAAAATCTCATATATTGTTCGTATTTTACACATTCATGTTACGTAGAAGCAAAGATGTAGTCATTTTCTGATGGTTCAGCCTTGAATCTCTTAATTCCTCATTTATAAATTTGTCTGTTTGAGAATTTGTTTCAGTACAATTTTTCTGTGGTGTAATGATGTAAACAGTTCTGTCAATCACTTTGAGTGAGACAAGGCGGCATGAGGCGACAAGGGCTGGGAGGGAAGGATCTCATTTATATGCACCTTGCCTCTAGATTACTGTGCAATCTAATGTCATTTGACCTCAGAGAAATTGTACTGTATTCTGCATTCAGGCAAAAGACTTGATTTCCAATTTTTGCATTCAGTATCAAGCATTGAGCATTAATTGCTTTATTGACAGAAATAAACTTTGAAGTGAAATTGGTCTGCTCAAACCACTGTTAAATATGTCTGTAGTTGTGTCTCACTGTATTTATCAAACAAAATAAAATTCTGAACATAGCAAGTTATGTTAATGGTTTTGCTGCCTAAATATTTTTACTGGGAATTTTCTTGTTTCCAATTTGTTTTTTCTTGTTCTTTCAGCGTAAGCAGAAGGATGTGGCGAAAGAAAACGAATTTTATATGCAGCTGCTTCAACAAGCATTGCCATTAGAGCCGCAACCACAATCACAGTCATGTCACAATACACACACTGAGAAAAGCAGAGGTAGATATTTGTATAGTTTCAATATACCATATTTACCCAAATATAGTCGTCCGCACCCTTTTTGTAGAAAAATTCATTCAAAAATGAAAGGGGATCTATATTTGGAGTTTAGGAAGGTAAAGCTGCTCATTCAAAATTTCATGGGTGATTATGAGTTAACCAATACGAGCCATGTACATAACGGAACATAAAGCCAATAATGCTGAGAAAACTATAATAATCATGAGAAATAGTGAGCCCTATCAGGATGGACAATCATCACTTGTTTCCTGATGATGTCGGGATTTGATGCTTATTTGAAGGGACAACTGAATTGGTCCAAGTATTCTTGGAATGACTGATTTACTGCACTGACTGTCTAGACAACAAGATTCTATTAGGACTCAGGATTCTTCTTCAACGCCACAAAAGTTGGGCGATCAAAAAAGCTTTGGCACATTCTTTTCAAAAACTCTTTCCATAGTTAGAAAGTTTAATTTGGATTTTATTTGGTGAGTTTATCTAATGATTTAATATTCCAGCCATTAATTTGGACTTCCAATTTAATAATAGTTGTTTTGAAGTTGCTTTTAATGTCGCACTATTTTACTTAAACGAATTGGGGGAAGATTTTAATGCTTAAATAACAAATACTGTGAACTCTGAGCATGATGTACGTTGAAGCTATTTCTCGTTAATCTCAGTTGAAGTATTTCATTTGTATTATAAGAAATGCAATACTTAATAACAAAAACTATTTAGTGAAATGTAAGATTTTGTTTATTGCATGCAAGAGATAATTATCTTTTATTATTGTGTGCCATATAATTGTTTTATTATTGCCATCGTATGTAAATAAGATCCTCCCATTTTTCTTCTCATATTCTAAAATGTAAATGATTTAAATAGTTAGATGGAAGAGCAGACGTTTTGGGCTGTCTCTCGTCAAAATAAAGATTTTTTATCATCAGCCTATATAAAAGATTATTTAAGCTTTGTTGTATATCTATCTATAAATTATTCTATGTTCATTCTAACACTCATTTTATTACTTGGTATAGCTTCAAATTTTGAGATGAAAACTCAAACATCAATGAAATAATGATGAATGAAAACAATAACAAAGAAAAACTATGGAGAATTTAAAATTAGTGATTTTGGTTCAGTAAGTTGTTTCAGACAGTTAGGTGTTTTGCTACAGAGTTGTTTCAATTTGAAACATTTAAAAACTAATGAGGTACAGGGGCAACACCTTTCAACAATCACTAAAAATTAAATATTTTAATGAAAAATTATAGAATGCATTAGTTTTCATACTACAGACAAAAATTTGTTAATAGTTAATGAGAAAAAGAGTCATTGATGCAAATTTGTTGACATTCCCACCTCTAAGGAAATTTTTTTGCATTGAATAATGCATCAGAGCAATTTTTATACATTTTAAAACTAATTCTTATTTTTAATATTAGTCATTTTCTGATAATTGGAGTGATGTACCAGGTCGTATATTGTTGTTTCTGGACCTTTGTATCCCCTCTTATCAGTGTTTGGTTTTCTGCAGGTGCAACAAATGCGGGAGAAACAGTTACTGTTGCGGCAGTATCAAACGGCAATGTACCTGGCACAATAGGAAGCACAAATTCAGGGGCACCTAAAAACAGTCACCGTAAATCACTAGATAAAGGAGAAAGTGCCACAGATGTGTCTACTGGATCAGGGACGAAAGCTGAGAAGATGCAGCAACAGCAGCAGCAACAGCGATTTGCTAATGGAAGTGTTCCTGCTGAGCTGGAATTTATTGAACGTGTGGGG
This sequence comes from Laupala kohalensis, assembly GCA_002313205.1. Taxonomy (NCBI): domain Eukaryota; kingdom Metazoa; phylum Arthropoda; class Insecta; order Orthoptera; family Trigonidiidae; genus Laupala; species Laupala kohalensis. The sequence continues at coordinate 197,867 of NNCF01126600.1, read as the reverse complement.
TGAGCATCTGTTTTTTTGTCACTTCCATTTGCCCTTATTTTGAAGCATTTTCATATTGCATTTTTATAGAAGTAATAATTTATTTTATTTACATACTTCAGAAAGTGGTAAATTTGTTTTATGCTAGTACATAAATTTCTATAAATAAGCTTTTCACCACTTACGAGTTTCATGCTACAAGGCTTCAGGTATTACATTTTTCAGTGAAGTATGTTTTGACAAGCCCTAAAGCCCCAATAAAAAAAAAGAAAAGTGTTTTACAATTGTCTCACAAAAAAAGGTTTCTTCACAAAATTTTGTTTGACGTTAATATAATAATATGCTTTCATTTACTGTAATTATCAAACATTCTGTGAACCACAGAAAATTGTATTCTAGTGAAAGTTCTACATTAACAATTCTAGGTTACGTACAGAATATATCTTTGAGAGATCACTCAACTGCCTTACATATGTATGTCTAATAATACTCTTTTTACAACTATCTTCTTCTTAGAACCACTTTGCTTGCATTGACTTCTCTAGGCTTCTCATGTACTGTGAACTGCCTTTTTGCTTTTTACTTGAGGTTTTACAACATACTGGAATTACAGAAGTGAAAACTTAGTACATTTGAATTAATTTAAGCTTGTGAAGACTACAGATTGATGAAAATGGAGACAAGTCTGGAATCAAACTTGCTTTGATTTTTAAGCTTTAAGGCAGCACTCCAAGTTAGTCAAATCACTGAGATGTGTAATTATTTTCTTTATTTATATTCTAAATTCTTTAAAACACAACAATATGAATGAAAAAGAAGAAAAATGCATTATTTAATTTGTATCTATCAGTTAAGAATATGGTACAAACCTCATTCAAGAACTTGTTTGACTCATTTGAAATGCATATTAGTGTGCCAAAGTATGGTGGACAGGTGCAACCGTTTTGTGATTTATGCATCTTTTTTTCTCTTTCTTCGGGCTTTGGGGCTTGTCAAGGTCATTAGAGCCCTTGATTTATTCATCTCTCTGGAGGAAAGTGAAATATCTTTTTGTAGTGTCCAGATATACAGATAAAAATCATGTAAAAAATAATATGGAAAATTTACTACACATCAAAGTAAACTTCCATCACTTTTGTGATTTAATATTGGTCTCTTTTTTTTTTTCTTTTTTTTTTTGTGTGTGTGTGTGTGTGTGTGTGTTTCCTTTATAAGACACAATGTATTTCACCATCAACAATTATTGCAATTATTTCATTTAAATCGCCGGCGGGCTGTTTTTCAAGTTATTTCATGTTACTCTGTTCATTTATGCTGATTTCAGTTATTTTAGTGATTTAATTCCACCTATGCTAGTAGGTACTACCTTAAGAGCACACAGTATAGTGTGTGACCCAGGTTCACTTAACTCCTGCTGGAAATGTGTCTCAGGTATTCCAGAGTGTCAGGCCCATGGGGAAATTGTGCATAGGTGTGGAAAGCAGATTGGTGATTCTGTGGTTAACACTCCTGCAAGACCCTTGAGCGACCCTTGGTCAATCCCAGCTTGTTACTGTTTTCATTTGTCTGTTATTGCCTCATCTCTTCTCCATGTGTAGGAATACAGAAGAAAGATTTGCATAATTTGAAACTTATTTGGAACATTTACAGTGGAACACTCAAAAGACTGATAAGAATTCCTGTTTCTTGTAGATATTTCAGAGGTTCCTAATACATATATATTACAAAGCATCTATTTTGGGAATATTAGATACTCATTTGAAAGAGACTCACACTTACAGTGGATAAATATACTTGCCCTCAGTATCTTACAACACCCAAGTAAGAGATCAAATAACTTTTTGTGAAAATTCTGAGAATATTTGAACGGTTGGTTCCAATGTAGGTCCACATTGCCATCAGCAGTCAGCTTTGCTGAACTTTGTCAGGACTGTGAAGATGGGGTTTTGAAAACTGTTAGTCATGTGACGGCTACAATTCAGCATTAATTTACTCGCATTTAACTTGAAAGCATACTTTTTATATCCCCAGGATAGATTTGCCTAAAACAAGTGTTTTCTTAAGTGTATTTGTGGGGGTCTTTTTGTCCATCTTGCTTCATACAGTCAAACTAAATGTTCTCTAATTTTTATAGATATTGTACATGTGTTATTTTTGTTTCTTGAAAGAAATATGACATAGAAAATATCCTCTTTGGAGATAAATTTTTTTTATTGTTGTATTTGTAAATGGGATATGTAGCGTGCTGTTGAAGCTCATCTACATGGAGCGATAGGAGATAGGAGTTGGGTGTAGGATATTGTTAGTAGGTAGGAGATAGGAGTTGGGTGTAGGATATTGTTAGTAGTTGGGTTTACCCACAACTTGGCCCACGTTGAGGGGTTAGTAGAAGTGGTTAGTAGTTAGTTATTGATACTAGGAGGAGCTGGATAGAGGAAGGAAGGTTTGCTTTTCAGTAGTCACAGATATATGAACGGGGACATTAATGTGAAAAGCTATAAATTTTCTGGCCCCATTGGGAATCAAACCCGGGATGACTTGGTGATGAGCGACAACACTACCACCGGTGGGACCAGAGATAAATTAAGTATAATTTGAGAAACTAAGAAGTATGAAGGAAAATGTGTTTTGTGGAGCAAAAATTTTTTAGTTTCTATGTTGGGTAAGATTATGCAGAAGGAAAAAAAAATTAATCCCTAAGTCCAGCCCTTCTGTACCACGAACACAATAGAGAAATGAGCTTGTGGAAATAGCACATCTGGATAATTGGACTTGGGTATCCTTTAATGGGATTGAAATGTGTTCAGGGATTTTATGCTACCATTCAGTATAAATTAATGTTTAATTCAGTATAAATATACACAGTTAGATTTAGCTTATTAAAAATCCATTTCTCACTAATAAGAGTTGCTGATTATGAGAGACAAATTTCTGTTCCTTCTGATGTCTCGTACATAAGGGTTTCACTGTCCATAGTTTCTCAATTTTTAATGAAGAATCTTGTGTTGTAGGCGAAAAGTTCAAGATGCTTTACTGGCAGTTGTTGTTAAGCCACGAGGGGGTAGCAACAGTGGAGGTCATGGAGGCCACCACACCAACAGTGGTAGTGGGAACACTGGAAATTCAACTGCCAATGGAAAGCCAGCTGGTGTCAGTACAACAGCTACCTCCACACGCCGCACTCATTCTTCCATTAATGACTTTGATGTCAATGAAGTTGAGAAGGTAATATAATGGTTTGAACTTTGGAATAGAGTTTCCACAATAGAACATAAGCAACTTATAGCCATTATGTTGTTATCTAATAGAGTTTACTTATTGAGTTAAAGTTTTTAGCAGCACTTGAATATTATTGGAAGGAGTGTGTTGTAGTTTAACATTAGTTCATCTGTGAAAGTTAGTCAAAACTTAAATAATGAACTACCATAGACTGTAGTGCAACAATCTTTTCAATTATTTCAATTATGTATTGTAATTTGGCATTTTCTTATCAAAGAAAATATATTATAATTTTGAAGTGAAATACTGCCATTTTAATATTTTTGTAAACCTGTGTGATAATTAAAATTTCAAAATAAATTTAAAGATATGCATATTACTTTGGCACCACAAAATAAATTGAATACAAACTCTCTAATTAAAGGTAATTTCAAGGAAAATCTACCCTCGGGCACCTATAACATTAATTGTCAAGCTTGCAGAAAAATGTATATTGGACAAACAAAAACAAAGTATCAAATTAGAAAAAAGAAACATTTTAGGAATATTAAATTTGGTCAAATCAAAAAATCAGCTGTAGCTGCACATTTCTGGGATGGAAAACATGATACCAACAATAAAGTGGTTTTATTGATTCATGTTAATCTTCATTTTGAACTGGTAGTTTGGGAAAGAATATTTATTTACCTCTTTACGAATACATTGTTAAAATTCAATGTTCCTTTATAAAACAGTTCAATTAAAAAATTTATGCCACTTCTGGCCACTGCAGCGCAAAATCAGTCGGCAGAAGCTGAGGATGAGAGCAACAGCTAATCTGAAGAATTGGAAGTAAGGAGTGTGGCCATTGTCACTCCATATATATTTTAATATTATAATTTGTGAAATGGGAATTGTTGTTTTGATGAATAATTACATGTTATCTTAAATTTTATAATTTTTCTTTTGCATTCAGTTGATTTTTTGTATTGAGATTTTGATTTATTGCAGTAAATGGTGTGTCTTGTTTTCAGGTGGACAAAAGTGCCAAAGGAAGTGTGGCAGCATCTCTTGCGCAGTCATCGCAACAGCATTCTGCTCCATCATCTAGAACTGCCAATGGTGCTCCTGGGACAAAGTGGGCACACCAGTCAGTGTCATCTGGGACACATCAACATCACCGTACTGATGGTAACAACAATCCACCAACAACATTGTCCAACAATAACAATAACAACAGTAGTGGCAGTAGTAATGCACCAACCCGAAAGGGGAAAGCTAATCGTGAGCAACCGCAGGCGGATGCCACACAAAAGGATGAATATGCTCTCAGGTAAGATTTCTTACATCATATATTTGAGTTCATTTGCCATATTTATTTATTTATATCTAATTTGTATTAGTTTTCATTTATAACCTGAACCATGATATTGATTTATTGGCCAAATTTAAGAATATGGTTCCACAAGGGTTCGAAAAAATAATTGATGTCATATTACTACAAATATTATTGCGGTTCTGAAAATATATGCCGTATTCTTCGCTCTTCATATTTACGGTAGTTATAAAGAAATATTGTTCCGCACTATTTTCTTTTCTCTGCCACCGTTTATATTGGTATTTTAGGGTATGATAATTATAATATGGCTCACGACAACGAGCCATGAACAATTATAAACAATTATTCAGTCACAGTCGGCGATGTTAGGTTTGTTAGTCCCGGCGATTCCATTTTAAGAAAATCTGTTTAAGTGTGAAGATGGAGGTGATGGTGAAAGTAGCAGAACTCATGGAAGGATATACAAAGAAAAAGGTTAGGATAGGACCATAAAGTTAAATTGGTCCAATTTATTTATTGTAATAGAATTGTGAGGGCTTGGTCAATAAGCACAATTTCTTAGTAACTCGCCAACGTTTCGGTTTTTCTTTGAAACCTTCTTCAGAGCTAACAAAACAGATGACTATTACTATCAGAAACAAGTGAAACTACTTAAACAGAAATCATACATAATAATGCAAACGAACAGTAATATGAACAATATAATATTCTAGCATACTTTGTTATAGATAAATCATAGGAGATCTGGTAAGAAACTCCATCCTACTCTCTGGTATTCCTCCCACCACATAATACTGTATACCATCATAATGAATTAACAATGAATGTAAAAAACGGATTCTGTATGCTTATATACTTAAAGTTATTGCCAACTTTTGAGTTATAAAATTATATACATTGTTGCCAACTTATAAATTATAATGTAGTTAAACCAAACAATACTTAATTGTTCACATATTATAATAAAACATTATTATCAAAAATACTAAACAAAGAGAGAGAAACATTAAATTCTTAAAGAATAAAATCTTGAATTTTTTGATTATGTACTTACATACTATGATTTATATAAACTATCTATTTGTTTTCCTGGTAATATTTATATAGCCTCTGTACAAGTTATCTGTGTCAGTTTTGAAGTTACAGGTATTCTTGAGCTATTTATGTCATTTCTTTAATTACTCTTTTCCTGTAATTATCCTCTTTATCTGAAATTCTTGTCTCTTTAAAGTTAAAGTTATGGCCATTATTTAAACTATGAATTTCTAGTGCACATTTTCCATTTGTTTTTAAATTTCATTATCATGTTGTGATAATCTTTTCGTGAGATATTGTGATGTTTGTACTTCTTGTCACAATTCAGGCAAGGTACAGAATAAGTAATATTATTGTAAAGTTCTTTCCATGCACGGGTCCAGATATATTAAATCAAGTAATCAATGATAACAATATATTTTTTTAAATTATTTACTAAAAAAGAACAAAGATATCCAAACCATTGTGAAAACATAAAACTTAACATTCTATACTGTCTATAGATGTTTCTTTATAATTTTTTGTTTATTAATATATTTGCTTGATAAACTTTTATATTTATTAGGCAACTCATTATATATATAAATATATATACTGTCACATGTTGGTATAATTCAAAGTTACCAGATAGGTAATGGGATAGGTTGCAGATAGGTAACTATTTTCTTGTTATACTAGTTGAAGTTGTAAATTATGTGTAAAGAGATTTATTTATTTATGAACAAATCCCTTCTCTTACAAACTATTTGCTTGCATCACCTTCTATCAACTAAACTTCCCCCTTCTACTGCTGACAAGATTGCAGTGAAAGTTAAGATTAATGTATAACCATATTTAATTATCCTTACAGTATAAAGCATAAAGAGAATCAAATTATTGTATTGAAATGTGTGCAAGTGGTACAGAAAATCATAATTATTTGTGTGTAGTTTTATTTCAACTTTACTTCTATTTAAAGGAAATCTTTAAATTGATGATAAAAACAAATGAAAATCTTATGGACAATTTTTTTCCAAATGGACTTATGGACTAATTTTTAAATCATGAATGTTCAAAGACAAAATTCTGTTAACTTCATAATTAACCTACTGAAATTCCTTTTACATCACATTCATCTCTGTGTCACTAGATATTTTTAAAAATTTACTTTTTTTTTTAATGGACTCGAATTATTATATTTAGTTGCACTCTGAGGTTGTACTTTTTCTGGTCATGTGCTCAGTGATCAGTGTATTTTACTACTACTATATTGCAAACTGTTATGATCTGGATAGATGGGAAAAAATAGACAGCCAAAATGTGAGAGCTTAATATTGATTATTTTGGTGATGAAGTGGGAGAACTTGCATATCCTTTGCAGAAAAGAATTTACTTTTGAAGTTTTAACTGAATAAAGCATTTACAAATTGTGTTTGCTTTTTTCAGATTGGAGGCAGACATAAAGCGTCTGAAGGCTGATCTTCAGGGCAGTCGCCAATCGGAGCAGGAGCTTCGAGCCCAAGTAGCTGTCTTCGCTGCAGGTGATCGCAACCAACGGAATGAATTGTCCCAGCTTCACCAAGACAACGATGAGCTGCAATCGAAGTGAGGATCATTGCTAAATATTATAATTTATGGTATATAAGCATGGTTATGTCCAAATTTTTTATAGTAAGGACATAGATACATTTTTAAGACACATGGCGCCCTTGTTGAACAAATCATTTCAGATGGAGTGGCACCCCTAATGTAAACAATTCATTGTACACAACAGTAAAGATTTAATTATATTTATACCTAGGTTACTTTTCACAAAATAAATTATAACTATTAATACTATTTTACATGTTGTAGGGATTAAACAAAAAATTTTAACAAAATATTACTCCTCATAGAGTAGTATACACATCCAATTCCATCCCGTTTGTAAGAGACAACCAAGGAAATTTCCATGAAGCCCAAACTAATAGACATCATCACACAAACGTATGGTTATGTTCACTCAGTGACATGCTCAACAATGTACAAAAAATGAGATATATCACGGAAACTTCCTTGACTGACTCCTTGAAAAACTGGTTGGAATTGACTGGGCTCACGTATCCATTATGTTGCTTGAATACGTTAGTAGTGGTAACTTGAGAGTGTTAGTGGTTTCTTATGTGCGGTTTTGAGTGGCTTGTTTTGTAAACTAAAACAAAACAATTTTTTGCAAAGTGTGGCTTTGAAGCGAAATATGTTGTGTTGTCAATCAGTGACAATGGAAAAGGTTTTGCTAAAATGGTCCCAGAAATGCAAGGCGGTCACATAACGGTCAAAACAAGATTCAAAAATTACTTTCATGCCATCTTCCTTAGAATACTATTGCCATTCTGAGAATATAAATATTATTTTTCACTCTTGATATTTATAGTATGTATTATCAAAAATTGTTCCTCACTACTTTTTTCATTTTGCCACCAGTTGTAATAATAGTTTAAGCTTTGCTAATTTCATAAACTACTAAATCGGTGTTTGGATTATTTGAGGATGCCCACATTTGGTGATGTTTGTTCGACAAGTGCCAGTGATTCTGTCTAAGAATCAGTTCAAGAGTGAAGTAGGAGGGAATGGTGGTGGTAGCAGCACTTGTGGAAGAATATTCAAAAAAATTGTTAAGATTCTACAGCCTTCGAATTGCATTGTGATATTACTGTTGGTGTTTTCCATGCTTAGCTCAGAAAATATGGCTATTAGGGCTCTGGTACTATTTAATAATTAAAATATATACAGGGATATTTTGGGTCCATTTGAACTTGATGTAAATATTCTGTTATATTTAACTTGTAAAAATTCCATTTCCCACTATGAGACAAAGTTTCATTTCCCTTGTGTCTCTATTAAGGCAGTTTCACTGTATCTCTTTCCAAATGGCAAATACTGATTCAACCTTGAATATAGGCTGTAGGTAGACTCTTTTTTTTACAAATATATTATTTAAACATTTCAATTGTTGGAAGAAACAATAAAGCTAATGAATGATTCAACCAACTAATATTAAAAAACAATCAGTTATAAGAAAAATAGTCTCCTTTCTACAGAGTTGCAGAATACAGAGTTTCCAAATACTAACCATGATCTTTTATTCTATGTAGTTTAGAAGTCTGAGTTAGCAGTATCAACCAGTCTATCCCATTTTATTTTACTTTGAATTCTAATTGGTGTCCTTCAAATAACTTCAGGAAAGATTGTTTATAACTACCAATCCATGTCTAAAACAGAAGGACAGCATTTTAGTATTTTATGAGAAATACGGTAGAAGCAAGCTCATTGATTACTTTCTATTTTAGACATGGATTGGTGGTTATAAACAATCTTTCCCTAAGTTATTTGTTTTTTTAGTATTTTTTAGAAAAAAATGTATTATTATAGTACCTAATATTGTTCAGTACCCTTATTCTTCTCAAAAGTTAAAGTATTTTGTGTAAAAAATTTCCTTGTATTACCAGTGTAGTTTCATTTTTAACTCTTAAAAATTTATATTAAAAAAAATGTACTTTCAGACTCCATGGCTTGGTGTCAGCACGTGCTGCCGACAAGCAATCTATGAATGCTCTGGAGAGGCGTCTGGCTGAGGAAAGGCGTGCCCGCGCAGGCGCGGAGGCAGCGCTAGCAGCAGAACGCAAAGCAAAACGTGCTGAAGAGGCTGCTGCAGCTCGTGCCCTCGCACTTGCTCACCACCACCATCAGCAGCAACAGCAGCAGCAGCAACAGCAGCAGCAGCATGTTAAGTAAGAAATGTGTTGAATTAAATAGGAGTTTTAGCAGTGATGAGAATCATTTACTTGAGTTTTAACAGTGATGAGAATCATTTACTTGAGTTTTAACAGTGATGAGAATCATTTACTTGAGTTTTAACAGTGATGAGAAGTTTTAGCAGTGTTGTTTAATGAGACTACTTAAATTTCTACTTTGTTAAGTTATTCCCCAAAATCTAGGTGTTCTTTATTGTAATGAGAAATCATTAAAGAACTAAACTACTGAGAAACCTTTTTATTAGGAATCTACTTCTTTCTTTATAAAATACAGGGATTGAAACTTTAAATTTTCAATATTTTATTGCATATCACTTTCTTTCATTTGTCATTGCATTTGTTATTTGATATGTTACTGCTATTAAAAAATTGATTGAGGTAGAGTAGTCAAGTAATAAAATGATTTATTATTTCGTGAATTGTAAAATAAAATTAACAGAAATTATTTCAACTATTTAGTAACTTTTTTTGCATGTTTCTATATTTGTTTTAGTTATATTTTGAAGACAAAGTACAAGTTAATAGTAATTTTTACTATGCCCATTTCCATATATATATATTTATGCCTTCATGTTTTGCGATTGTCTGCCACTATCAGGATGTAACTACATGCATCTTAATTGTTAAACTCAGGCAGGAGTGTTCTGATAGCTGCCGTGCTAGACGACGTGATCTGGAAACGGAGGGGAAGGCACTCCGCAGGGAGCTGAAGCTGTGCGAGGAGCGTGTGATTGCCCACGAGAGAGAAATCCAGGTAAAAACATTTTGAATTTACTACTATAACTTTCATAAATAAACTAAGACCATCTTTTGTGCTTTTTAATTATCAACAAGTGGTCACTCCTAGATGACATGGACCAGTTCAGTTTTCACCTGGAATGAGCGTCAAACCCCAGCATTGTCAATTGATGTTCTTTGTGGTACCTTATGTATATGGCTTGGTTTTGCTGAACTCGTTTTCATTAATGGAACTTTGAATTAGCAGTTTTCCCATCCAAAACTCCAAATATGGTCCCCCTATATTTTTGGGCGATTTTATAATATAAATAGTAAGGACTATATTTGGGTAAATTGTAAGGGCCACATTAGATTTGACAGAAAATTTAGCTCTTCCAAGTAAGTTAAATTTGTGACACCTGGAAGTGATGCAAAATTGCTAATGGTAACAAGTAGTGAAGGTTGCATTCATGCAAATTTTAGTGTTTGTTATTCTTCCATGTTGATGTATGATGCGGAATTAAAATGGGTGACCTCAGGCAGCAACTTAAAAGCAAGGGTTCAAGCCCAAAGTGGGGAAAAGCTGCCATCCCAGGGTAACCTGTGCCTGAGAACTCTGTGTATGTGGTCACCAAGGTGAAGCCTTGGTATGCCTCTCACACGACATGATGAGTTGTTGGCCCTCCCATCGTCTCTGTACAATGACTTAGAAATGGTTCGCGGATTTTGATTAGTTATGGAATAATAGTCTCCAAGTTCAGTGTTTGATTCTCGAGTACTGCCTAAGTTCATAGTAGCACTGCCTAAGTAAGTAGCAGCAGGTTCATTGTATGCTCTCTATGTACAAACACAATAGAAACAAGTTGACTGTTAGCATTTTATGACAAATACGGTAGAAGCAAGCTCATTGATTACTTTCTGTGTACAATTACGGTAGGAGCAAGTTAAATGACAGCATTTTGAAGTTAGGCGTATGCATTTTATGTATAACTATGGTTACTATTGGATTCTCCTATGAAGGATGTAGAACGTGTTTTCTTTATGAAGTTTAGGTTGATTACATATACTAGTCATGCTGTAACTTATAGATATATATTAAAATAAGTTCAGAAGGGAACTTTCACCCAAGTACTTGTGATTCTATCTCACCCTTCTCTGCCCCTCCCTCCTACCCTCGACATCACTCCGTCTGCTAACCAACACTACTCCGCTTGGCCAATGCAGTTGGGTGGCTGACGAACCAAGCTACCTGTGCTGAAGGCACGTTGCTCCTCCTAAGACTAACTTACTTTCAATGGACCCTTACCAAATATGGCACAAACATCTATTGGTATGGGCGGAACAATTGGGCAAGTTTAACAAGCAATAAAATAGGTTTTGTTTAGATTGTGTAACAATATGTACATGTAGTTGTTACTGAAATTTTGTAATTTTTTCTCAGGAAGAAAATATACTTTTAACGATTCTTATTTCTTTCAAGTGACTTTATAGATGGTAGGAGACCCGGTAGAAATTTACTGAAGACATATTTTTACATATTTTTCTGTATGTTGTAGAGTAATAGAGAGGAAATACAATTGTATATTTTAGAACAGGTTTTTTACTCTCCAGTATTTTATTTCATGAAAACATGATTTTAAGAAAAAAAGAAAAATGAAAGATACTGAAAGATCTATGATAAGAGTATTAAGGGCATGACACCAGGGTTATCTCTTGGTAAATTAACAATATACCTTATACAATATACCTTATACTTTATATATGTTCATAAAAAGTAACAACATAAAGAAATCAAGTAATATAATTATGAAATCTAATAGTAAATTTCTCTCTTAAGGTCGTTCCGTCAGGTAATGTTAGTCAATTCATTGAAAAGTCTAATTATCTTTTTTGTTGATATTTATAGTACTTCTCACAAGAGTTTTATGAATAATAATAAAACGCTGCATCGATCTTAATTGTAGCAAACAATTATTTATAAAGTTAGTTCTATAAAATAAGACCTCATTTAACTTAAGTTCGGATGGAGCATGACCAGCCATTAAGATTATTTGGCAACCCTGCTTTTTCTCGTTTCCGCATCCTTTGTACTTGGCCGCCTGCATACTCGTGGTCATACCAGACAAAGCCACTTGCATTTCACTGGTTTGGCTTCATTTCATGTGTTTCAAACGTTTGAAAATGTTAGTCGATTTTTGTGCAGGAAGAGAAAAGGACAATTTGGGAAGAAGAAAAAAGTTGAATTTTCGGACACATGGAAACAAGTTCATTTAGAGTAAGGTTTTATAATTGAGAAATAAAGAATTTTCTAACTCCCTATAAAATGTTTTACTCAAATGTTTGATGTGTTATGATGTGTCATCAGTGGACAATGATTTCCCAGAACGAGCAGTTGTTCATGAGCACAACGAAAAAAAAAAAAATTTGCTTTAGAATTTTAAAATTTGTTAAAAATATATTTTTAATTTAAATTTTGAAAAAAATACCGGATAATTTTTCAAAATGAATATATTTTTAATTTATTGGTTATTACTGTAAAAGCATTTTTAGTGTTTCGTGAATAAACGTAGAAAATTGAAGTTGTAATATTCCTTAAAGTAGTTTGCGAATAATGAACAATTGATTTTCTTTAACCTAATTAGTGTTATATACGAGACCAATGGGGTCATCATACGCAGTCTGGTTTGAAAAATAATACCTATTACAAAGATATTGAGCACCATTATTAGTAATAAATAATTACCGGATTTAAAAAAATGAATATCTTTAAATCACACTATAAAACGTAAACGGTGGCATTAGTTTGAATTCAAGAGAGTCAATTGATGACTGGCTAATGTGACCCACTCCATGCAGATAAGCTAGCATTGGGTGTGAAATATCTCTCTGTTCCATTGTAGATGAGAGTGACTGATGTGAAATGTTTACATGTATATTCAATACATTTTTGTCTTTCATGTTTAAAACAAAATATTTTATCTCCTGAATAAATATTAGTTCATTTTAATAATCTAACTGGGCATGAAAGCTTACAAAACCAACCAAACTTATAGTAATTATTGAGGTACATCGATGGCACACAGCACTGCTCATTGCTCGCCATGGAACGTCGAGTTCCCCGAGTAGTGAGTGCAGTGATGCCAAGGATACCTCACGACGTCATAAACAATGGCGGATAGCTCTCAGAGTCAGAAAACTGCGAAAAAGACACTGCAAAATGTCAAATATCTCTTCAAAAAACCTGGTGACCTATATGAAAAATTGTTTTAAAAATTAATTTGGTATTTCAGCTACATTTTTAAAAATAGTTCAACTTTTTGAAATATTTGGAAAGTAATTTATTTTCGATGTTAAGTTGTTTTCTCATAAGAGACCATGTATTTCATCCATATATTAAAAAGCCTGTATCTCACTTAAATGACTGGTAAAGTGTGATTTAAAAGCTAGTATTGGTATAAGCATGTATCATTGTATCCATACACAAAAATTAAGACGTTTGTAATAATTATTTCTCTGTCGGCAGAACAACCTTAATTTAATTTATCATAAATACATATATATCTGCTGGTAAAATATTCAATCAAGTACTATAATTGCACCGACTTCTGAATATCAGCATTGAATCAAATGAATCCAGCATTTGTATAGATGGTACTATACTCTGCCCAGTGTGGTGTTTTTTTATGGCAAGCCAAATCTATTTCTATTGTATTGCCCTCCTTCCAATTACACCTATCTCTGAGAATGTGGTATGAATGATAATCCAGGACCTGCTTACTTCAGCAAAAAAAGCTTTTGGGAAACATGATTGTTAATGAATGGGACCACTTTCCTCTGAACATGGTGCATTACCTAAACTCTTCCAAGAATAATCAACTTGCCCGTTGATTTTGATCTGTTAAATATAATCATTAGTTCTACATTAAGATATTGAAATCATTTTTAGATTGTGATGAATTATATTTCTTTAACATTTCATTTCAGTAAATGAATTTTCCCTTTGTTAATGAGAGTGAAGTAGCTGATTCCTCCCAACTTGTGTTATAAACTTGTCTGCAATTATGGCAAAAAAATTGTATTTATTGAATTTTTTTTTGTATATTCTGATTTTAATGATAACTCCAGCAATAACAATAAAAATGGTGATCCTGACTCACAAGTACTACTTTTCTAATATAAGGTTGCTTAAAGTTTTAATTTTGTCTCTTTAACAGAATCTCCGGCAATACAAGGAAAATCACAACGATGCAGAGATCTTAATGTCTGCTCTGTCAGCAATGCAGGACAAGAATGCACATTTGGAGAATAGTCTTAGTGCAGAGACAAGAATTAAATTGGATCTCTTTTCTGCTCTCGGTGAGGCCAAACGCCAGCTGGAGATCAAAGAATGTGAGTATTCTTCCTCTAACTTCTATTGTCATCCTGAAATTATTTCTCCTCACTGTTCAGATTCTACTAGAGATTAGAGCTTTAATTCAGAGAGTTGATTGTCCTATGTTATCTATTTATGAAGGTAGTTTACATCAATCCACTGCACATTATTGACTTTTAAAATTCATGTAAATTTATCGAAAATCATTATTTTTATGTTATTTGCTCATAGTTTTAAGAACAATTCTATCGCAGGATTCTGTCATTGAAATGTTCGATTTGGGTGGTTGATTGATTTGTTGTTTATCTCATTTAATCTCTATAACAATCCTTCAGAGGGAAGTATAGAAGCAAAATTAGATTTTCTGTTTTGTAACAAAGAAAACAGGACATTATGTGGTCAAATAAATGTAAAATCAAAGCCCCAAGAAAAAATCAACATGTAGGATAAAGTAAAAAAAAAGAAGAGTTGCATAAAATCTCTTAAGGACTGATCCTATTATATTATATTATATTACCACTATATTATTTGTAATAAAAATAGTGGTATGCTAGAGTGATATTTTTGGGAGACAGTATGCAAAAGTTAATAATTTCATAGATACAATCAGTAAACAAAATTTCATTGAAATTGGTGGATAATAAAACATATTTGGATATGCTTTGACATGAAATGACACATTTATACTGGGTACATATGAACACTGGGTGTCCTGTTATTTACAAACTACTCAAATATCTCATAAAGGAAACCACCTTTGAAAAATTTAAAGATTTAGATCTCAAAACAGGAAATCGATTCGTGACCTCATAATTTACTACGTTAATTTTTAGTTATTTCAATATCAACTGATCAACTTTTGTTTGTCTTTTAAAAAACCCCGTAATATGATAAGATTTTCTCTTTTGTCTCTTGACCTGCACCCTGACTGCTGGAAATATGCACACAAATTTTCATTTCTGTCAGACTATTGGAACTTTTGAATAAACTAAACTGTGCAATCTGCCCTCCACAACGCTGTATTCCAGATGCATGTCCTCTAGTTTCGTATTTTTATTACCAGCCTCAGCCATCCTTCAACCACGGTGCCTGTGTGGAATAAAGTGGGTGTACAAGAATACTCAGAATTCCCATACCACTAACCACATCTGCAAAGTAGCTCTGACTCATTGTTACAATATGATTCCCAGATACCTAGGAGTTTTTAAACCAGGTTCTGACCCACCTTTAGACCTATTTATTTTTTATTGTACATTTTTCCAATGAAATTTTTGACATTTTTCTCAGTGAAGTTGTATTTGTAAACGTAGAAAAATGGAATTGTCTTTGATTTAGGTATCATCCGTGCTCAAGAGAAGGAGCTCGATGAACTGAAGGCTAAGATGGCCCAGGTGTTGGCTGTGATGCCAACCGAGTCACCCGCCTTCGCGCCCGTCACAGCACCTCCCACACCGTTGCAGACCTCTAAGCTGCGCCTCCCGCCACCGTCGCCTCGTCCCATGCCCCCGTCGTCGGCGCAGTCCCTCGGCTCCTCCCTCTCCGCGTCACCCCTCTCAATGTCGCCGCTGGCGCCGCTGGGATGCTGCCCCGTGACGGAAGCTGCGGCCGCCGCGTGCGCTCTTCAGCAGCGACAGTCTCCGTGCCCTGGCTGTACCGCCTCCACGCTCGACCCTAACGCCACGGCGTATACACCGAAGGGCGTTGCTATTGGATTGGTAGCGTCCACCGAGGCATAAAGAAAATCGATCGATCGCTCTACGACCTCGAATACCCCCGACTGCAACTGCCACCTACGCTCTCGCCGCCACCACTTGCGTAGGTTCCTCACACTCCTCGTGTGTCGAAGGGATATTTCTCTTGTCTGTATATATCGGCAAGATGACAGCTTGTCCAAACTTCGTCTCCATTCCATTGCATCTGCTTGGTTTGTTTTGAGCTATATTCTATGTTCTTTTACTTGCTTCACTAGTTATAAATAACTGTTAAAATGTGAAGTTTGGATATGATTGCTACTTTTGAAAGTATTTGTGATTTCAATTCGTTGAATAGTAATACTAAGTTGGTTTTCTAGGCAAGTCTTTTGAGGTTTTGTCAAAACAGAAATCTTGAGTTAGAAACATTATTTTAGCTTTGGTTCTAACTATCCAAAAATTTGCTATTTTTGATAGTTTTTGTATAAATTTACTTGTCAAGAAACTTTCTTTTGTTTACTTCTCCAGAATATTTTGACACTGTTCTTTATCGCTCTTTCAAACCAAATTGGATGTTTTTCTTTTGTTAATTTGTATATACACTTGCATTTCACAATGCAAGTATCTTGTATGAAGCACTTTAGTAAAATATTATCTGTATTCAAAGCTCATTCTACTGCTTTTGTTTACCTGGATCTGTAAACAAATTATTTTTTAATTAATTTCTTATTGATCTTTTTAGTGTTTTTACCAGCTAGTCTGAGAATCAAATAATTTAAAAGAAGCTGTTGAATATTTTTCTGTTTCTTTCTTTTGCTTTAAGTGCTCTCATGTTTAAGTCAGTTTTCTGGTGGGCGGCGAATCAAGTGGCTAATCCTAATATCAGTTGCAGTTTTCTCCTGGATTGGTTTGCAACTTTCAAATGAGTATTTTGCTGACATACTAGTCGAAGAGAATGACATAATTTTTAATTTGCCCATAGTTTTCTTTTATAGTGATCCAGATCTGCATCTTTATTATTATAGAATATCTTAGTTGGTTTAATTACATGAACTGGAGATAGATCTGTTTGTGATTTGTAGTACAAAAACAAGATATGCCAGGAAGTTCTCGGACACCTAGGTGCAGATTTTAAGAAAATTGCAGATTTTACAGGATTAAAAGACTAATCGATCAGGTGGATTATTCCTTACTTAGTATGGTGCAAGGAAATACTTCTTTAATTTAAAAATTGACTGATATTGAAATTGAATTATTATTTATGTACAGATTAGTTAATATGTTAGATGTAGACGTGACACACTCAATTTTATGATTACATTTGTTGTTTTCTATAATTTTCGCTAAAAGTAATTTTCTTTCTTCAGACCATTTTTCTTTCAGTACTCTTTTGTCAATCTCTTTTTAATCTTTGTTAATCTTGATAACAATTACACTATTGCTTTAGTTTTGTTATTTATAATTCACTCTCAAATTTCCAGATTATTATTATCCATTCACAACCCCTAAATAAGTGAATAACCAGTAGCAGATTATGTTATCTAAACTGTTCTCTTATGTTTTTTTTGTTTTATGTTGAGAGTAAGTTGGGTAGTAAATTGGAAATATACTTTATTAGTAAAAATATATTTTTTTGTAGTGTGGTATCTAATTAAAATTTTCATTTTAGTTTATGTATTCAAAATATTTACAAGATTGATGTTTCAAAAAGTGATATTTTCATTTTCTAATGAAATATTTAACTTTTCTTTTTTAGTTGTATGTAAACTCATCCTTTTGTCTATCTCATATGTTTTATACTTATCCACGAACAGAAAATTTTCAGTTAACATCTTCCTTATTATTTATTTTTCATACCGTATGTGTGTGTATGTGTGTTTCTTTGAAAGTTCTGTCTAGATATTGACAGTCCAACTTTATTTTTGTAATTATTTTCCAACTTATTTGTATTCATTTGTATAGTTATAGTATGTATATATTGAACATCAAAGGTTATCAATCAACCTTAGGGCACATACGTTCCTCCTCTGTTTACGTTTGAGTATTTATTAGGACTACTAATATGTCTGTAACTATCATAATAAGTCAGGTTACTTATTATTGCTTTGTAACAAGACCTCAGTTCCCACACCTGTCACAACACAATCAATGCATTTAGGCTGAGTCTTCAGCCCCATGGACAAAATGTACTTAATATTTCAAGTTTATTTTTTGACTGTTATGTTGTAGGTTCTTTCTGTGATGAGTGTTACAGCACAAGATATTGGGTTGTGCAGAAACTTGTGTCAATATTTGTTTTAATAACTTTTTTTTTTTTAATTTAATTTTGTAATTGCTTTATATAGCTTTTATGCTTAGACAATTTGACTGATTGATTAGATGGTTATGTGCTTAGACTGAAATGAAGCAGGATTAAGATTTAATTTTGCTGATATAGGAATATTTTGAGAAGAGTTCTTAATTTTATGCTGCAACAAATCAAACTCGGAACTAGTAATTTATTCTAATTGCTTTGACATTTTAAATATAGTCAACCGACTATACTGACTATGCCTGAAGAAGGTGATAAAGTCTCGTGTACTTGCTTATTATTGTATTATTATTTAGAATATACATTTTTATACACTTTTATTTGCAAGGTATTTTTACACAATTTTCTGCACAATAACTAGTGCGAGAATATTGGAAACTTTGTCATTTTTGTATTAAGAAGAAATACATGTTGTAATTTCAAGTTTATATTAGTTCTTGATCTCAAATAAATTGTAGTGTATTGAGAGAGGACTGTGCTGAGAGATTGTGAAAGAGGTTGTTTATAACAGGAGGTGATCAACATTTGGATTTGTTGATCACAGAATGTGGTTTTGTGAAGTGTAACACCAGATGCCCTCTTGCCAAGGTGTAATGGAACTTGTGGCAACATGTCTGTTCATGAAGACTTTAATTTGGTGCAAAAACACTATGGTAATGCAATTTGTTTTGTTTGATCTTGACCGAGTTACTTAGAGGTTTTATTTTTAAGTATGCATTGACATTTTGAAAGTCATGAATGTTAAACATTTGTTTCTTAGTACAAACTAATATTTTAACCTTGATATTGTCTACTCTTACTGGAATCTCCTGTCAAGTGACTGAAAGCCACGTGTTGCTTGTTGCCTGCCAGTGTGTGGGTTATGAATATAACTTTCATTTCAACAAACAGATTTTTATCTGGAAATGTAACACAGATAGTGAATATATATTCATTTGACTGCTTGCATTAAAGTTTGTAGATGTAAGTACTCTTCTTTTTTTTCTTTTTTTCTGTCTCATTTTGAAAATGTTCTGATGTGCAGTAGAGGGAGTATCAAATGCCAGTGATAAGTGTGCTGCAAAAGCAACAAGACAGGACATGCAAATTTAATTTGATACCTGTAAATTGGTGTCATGGTATGTGTTCCCAAACAACTGAATATGCATTTTATTCTTATGGCTATTTGATTGCAACAAGGAAATAAAAATTTGTGTGTATGGGCTCACATGTCTTGAAGCCAAACTGTGAACTAACTGAGTGAATATACATATTTTGATGTTTGGAGATATTCTGCTCTCTATGTGTCAAGTAAAGTGAAAATAAAAAAAAAATGGGACAAAATGTACCCATGAATTGCAACACAATATGAGATTTATTTAACCCTCCCTTGAATTCTGTGTGTTTTTCTTTTCTTGTAGTCTTAGTCATCCTCAGATGGTGTCCATGTAGTCTTGAGTACCAGATGTTAGCCCTAAAGAAGACTACAGAATGGCAGTCAAAACATTGGCTTGTCACATGACGTGGCAAACATCCAAAAACCAATACTGTATGATGATGATTTGTATTCAGTTGGAAACTTCCCTATTGCCCACATTCTCAAAAATCCTGGAATAAATGTTCTATATGCATCTTTTCATCATATAATCACATTCTATCTGACAATCAGAATGGTTTTAGGAAATTCTTTTCCATGAACTGTGCAATGTTTTCTTTCTTAAATGATATTACCATTTTTGCTCAACCATAGGTATTTTTCTTTATTTATCTAAAGCTTATGTCGGCGTCAATCAAAATTATAAGCCACTTACCATACTTGCAGAGTTCCTCAAGATTCAATTATAGATCATATGAGAACAATTTGTCATTCTCCGTATCAGTAAAATTCTCATTAAAAGCTCTTATAAAATAGTGTCCATGTCATTTTATAATGTTATGGTGAAATCTCTGTGCCCATTATCTCTTTTTGTTCAATAGAACCCAATTAAGAACGTAAGAATACAAACTTCTTATGTCTCCATATACTAAGACAAACTCAAATGAAATTGTCTCAATGATCATTCAAATTCCAAACTAAGCAAAATGTGACTTACATTCAGAAGTCAAATCAAGGTTGTCATTTCTCACTGTGAATGTGACATACATATTCCTGTTCACAGTATGGCATTATCATTTGGGTAATTCCGCATAGAGCATCAGAACATTCAGCATGCAAAAGATGTCATGTAAATACCTTCCTAAATTTTCATACCTACCTATAATATATGACTTGTGGTCTTGTGATTCTTTTGAATAGCATTTTAAGACAAATTAATCTGCATAAAACAAAGGTGAGAGAAATTTAGCTGAAAATACTAAATATAATTCTATTATCTCTACTGAATATCGCATTTTTAATTACAATGAACTAAGAGAAAGAATGGAAAATTACAACAATAAGACAAATTTCAATAGCCTTGTGCTCCCTAAAAACGTATTTAAATGTTGGCAAAAAATTGTATATTTCTGCTACAACTTTGAGTTCCAACAAGCTCCTTCATGAATTTAAATGCTTGGCCAGCAATAAGAATGTAGTAGGAAAACGCTGAAAATGTGGCTCATAAAAAATACTCGAGGATTAATTGTTACTGCATGAAGATAATCTACTCATTACAATGATTTTTTTATGTAACTTATTTACTTTGCTATCCTTTTTTAGTAAGTTTTAATTTTTAAGTTCAATCTGAAATTTTCCGGTTTCCACCTCCTGCGGAAGTCAATATATTGTCTCAATTATTGGTATACTACCTTCATATATACTTGAAAATTACTAAGAAAATTCATTCATTACAGTATAAAATTCCATCTCATTCAGATAATGCCTAGCTCCACTGTTGTCTCATCCTCCATGCCCCAGGTTTTTCTCTAGTTTGTTGTCATTAGAAACAGATATTTGTAGACCTTCGGGGTTCTGGTATAGGGGCGGCAGCATCATTAATAGTATTATTATTATTAAAGTCAAATTTTTAGTAATAGTCATTGTTATGATTTATCAGGAATATTTTAAAGAATGATAACAATCTATTTGTTACATAACGGTTCTTTAAATATCATTTGAAAATAATATTACAATTTAATATAATATTAATTTTGCATTATTACAAGCAGCTAATTTTACTCTTTATTCAGGAAAGGCGCAAATCATAATTTTGACTTGGCATATCATAATAAATCCGCCACTGGAACCTTTATCAGAATTGAAAGGTAAAATTCCGGGAAAATAAATTGGTTAACTGCTCTCCACGCGATCATTCGTGTTTTGTGACAGGAGTAATGAATAACCTTTATTGTCAAAACGCAGTTGCAAACTGCATACAACTGCATATGATCACACACGGAATAATAAAGTAATTTACTCTCTGGAAACAAGCAAGGCAGAAAGACTCAATTTTATCTGTCTTCTTCTGTGGTCTGTGCTGTAGGTTGTCAGTGATAACATGACAGAAGATCTGAGGAAGATACTGAGACCTCTCGCTCGCACACCCGCTTCGAGTGGGCACGGTTTTACTGTGCAACGACTTATACGCAGCCAGTGCGCAGCAGTCAGCAGTCGTGAGCTGAGACGAGTTCCCCCACATAACCGATGTGCCAGGGAGACACACATCTTAAGTCGTTTTTCCCTTCGGGCAACAGGTACATATCGACTGTTGGGACTATGTATATTTAAGGCTATGAGCAGAACCTCGCGCTACTATGCCATCTACAGTGAGTGTACAAGCATGCTGCTAAACTGTCTGAAGTACATTTTCATTAATGACTTAATATTCATTACTTATTTATTTTAGTTGGGTAATTACTTAACCAAATAACTTATTGTTTTAGTTCATCCATTTAAAATACTGATCAACATCATCCAAAAATTAGGCCTTGCTTATCTTTTCTAAAGTAGAAACCTATGTAAGATTGGACTTGTAAGTCTCGCTTCTAAAAATGTTGCATGTATATTAAGGTTAGTAAATTGCACCTATCTTTTCAAAAGGTTATATAGACACTGATTATAGTAAGATATTTATTCATCTTGGTAGTAGTTAAGGCTGATGATATTTACATAAGTTGTGAAAATAGATAGCCCACTAGTGGCGGCAATATTTGCACAACTTGTGTGAATACAGAGTCCACTATTTTCCCAAGTAGGCTCACTATTTTCACAAGTTGTGCCAACAGTGACCGCACCGTGGCGCCTGGGCGCGATTATTAGTACGATTAGTAAGCCAGTCAGTCATGTTCGATCAGGCAATGGGGAATCTTTTTTTACCACGTTACAGCGGTCTTATGTAACAGGTGTCCGAAGGGTTTGGTGTCCTGTTTCCGAAAACGAAGTTTGGTGTCTCTGTTTCCCTCTCACACCGACATGGGTGGGGGAACTCGATTCCCCTTGAGAGAGAATCGCCAAGGGAGTAAATATAATTCACAAATTCTCATATTTCCACAAAATACAGCGTGCAGTGTCATGTGCTTTCAATCAACTGGAGCTGGTCACAAGATCGTAGGCAGAGTGCGTCTAGAGAGAGTGTGACCGATGCCTGTCCACGTTTCTGATTGGCTGCGCCATATTTTCGCAAAAAGGGAGCGAATTTAAAATTCCAAGATACGTTGCAATTGAATTCATTCAATTCATGTCACTTTAATGTCTGTCGGCCAGCAAACCTATTACGCCTAAAAATTGAGAACCACTAATCCGATTTTCGTGATTCTTTTTTTAATTAATAGATATGTTCTCTGGCAAGGTTTTCGTGTATATTTTGTTTCCTTAGGTTTCACAAGTAATAGGCAATAACGATAATAGACAATCAAGTCGGGGGAAATCAATCTTCGGAGAAAGATTATTGAATACGCTGTCTAAACGGTTAGAGATAGGTGACAGGGCCCGTCCTAGGGGCGGGCAAGCGGGACATTTGTCCGGGGCGCCAAACTTTGGCGGCGATGTTTTGTCTGAAAGTGCGAGAAAAACATTGTTGTCTTAATTCCCAATTAAATGAAAATTTCACGTATCGATTTCTTCGTTCGCTTAAAATTTAAGTGCGTATCTTATACTGTTTACGCCTAAAATCTAAAATATTTACAATTCTAGATTCTAAAGAGACCAATTGTAAAATTTAATTACGTGAATTTGTGATAAATTAAATTCACAATATTAAAAGATTTCAGAGATATGAAAGATTAGACGGCAATTAATTTTTTTAAACAATTATTTCGGCAATCTATGTTAAACGTATGAAACAATAAAAGTTGACTATAAACTTCTGGTAATTTTTTATAATTTCGAAAAGGAAACATTTTATAAACTAATAATTTATTTATTAATAAATTAATGCATAATGTGTAAAGGGCGCTGCGTGAAATGCATGAGAACATCTTAGCACTCGATAGACGGGTGAACAGCTTGCGAAGATTTGACGCTCCACGCCGATTTAAGTGAAGCTCGTCTCTACCAAAATGCATTTCATCGATCCAGCTACTGGCGTCCACGAAAATCACGTTGAGTGCATTACATACCCATTCAAATCGATCACTGGTGGCTCCAATTTTTCTGCACGACACATCTTTACGACGTAACACATTACTCAGCGTAATGTTGGCAAGAGGGAATTTCTTTTTTGCAGCAGAAACCAAATCATACACTTCTCCCATCATGTGATCGATATTACGTGATCTTTTGATATCGTTAGTTCCTACATGCAAAATTAATGAATCTGGACTGCCAAAATCCGTATTCCATAACCCACCGAAGTTGCACTGTCCGGATACCAGGATAGTACTCATCCTTCATTGTGTTTTCATCCTTCCCAACATGACGAATGATTGAGTCGCCTAACACAAGACTTGCAATTTTCTGACTTTCTTCTTCCACGACAGAATCTTCCATACTGCGCTGTGTTGTATTTCGTTCCAGTTCACGCATGCTAGCACGAAGGTCCTCTATGACTTTGTTTGCAGCTTTTAATTCAGTCTCCGATCGCTGGACTCATTCAACACAACACCTCCCGCAGATAAAAACATTCTCGGGAGTAGAACTAGACATTCCACCGGTACACGAAGCGTGGATTTGCATTTCATACCACAACGCTATACTTTATTGCACCCACTACAGAGCACCCGAGACTCCTTCTCGCAAGCGGAATTCACACTTCCAGGGCCTGGATTTGATGGCAACACCGTCGGCACCGCCGATGACACACATCGAAGCCGCGCAGACATAGGTAAAGCGGCCCGTCCAAATACCCACTCGGAAGCGGTAATCCCTCAGCGAACAACCCATTATCGCAATCGCTTAAGTCAAAAGGAGAGAGCTCCTAAGACGTCTGTACCCCTTGACAACCTGCCTGCGACAACTTATGGACAATTGCGACAATGTGAACAACTTCTTTCACTGAGGACAAAATACTTTGCACCATAAAACATGTGCGGTTGTTGCTAGCTCGGTTCTAACTGCACAGGGTCCTACAATATTTTTACCTTTATAACCCAAGTAAGGTTTAAGATGGATTTCATGTAACATCAACACTACATGTTTCTCATGTGTTTGTAAAACATCACTTTTTCTTTAATGTACTGCAAAAAATGCTCAGAATTCTGTTCTAGAATGGGTCTACAATTTAAGTTGTCACATAATTTTTAAGGGTGTTTGGCTAATGCAAAATCAAGCCACTGTTTCCACGAAAAAATCTATAAGCATAAGGAGAAATAATAAACAATGAACAAAATAATAAATAATATCTTTCATACACATATATACTTCTGGGCAATGAGCACAATCTCAACTAGTGAACAATAAAACATATTACACTTTTATTTTCATGACTTATGTGTAGTTGCTGAATTAATCTTAAAATGATGGGAACATTATCTTCCTAGAATGTTTGGTCACTAGAGCCATGTATAAAGTTATGGACTTTCTGCATGACAAATTCGATGTCATTGATATTTCTCATTGCATCTTTCTCTCACGCATTAATTTTTAGTTCCATGTGAATATATTTTCACTTTTAAGCCTTCATTCACCAAGAAATATACAACAGTGTGTTGCTGCACAGAAACATCCACGTACATTAAAATTACACATGAAGGTTTAGGTATTGTACACCAACCCTCCAAAAGAGATACATTTTTCACTTTAATATTATTAATAATATACATCATTACACGCATTATAATTACATACATATTATTAATAAGATACATAATTCTCTTCAGTTTTAGCAAAAGAAATAGAAGATAAATAGAATTCCAGGCGTTTTAAGTATTGTCCATGCAGCTATTTTCCTTTCCATGCTTATTTNACAATATATTTATTTTATTTTATTTTTTCTCTTTGTAATTCACAGCAACATTTGCTGGATTTCTTTGAGTGGACGGTCCCAAAAGACAAGTCAACTCAAACACTATTGTAACAAAAGAAATGCTCTGGTCAGGCTACAGGTACTAAGGATGACGGATTTTTGCAGCTTGATGTACAGGAATGGTGATAGACCTATCTTCTCCAGGCTGCTTTTGAGCTTCTTAGTGATTAGTCCAGTTGCCGAGATGACGATCGGTACTATATATACTTCTCTTTGACGCACCATTGTTTTTATTTCCTCCGCAAGAGCTACATATTTCTTGGT
This sequence comes from Laupala kohalensis, assembly GCA_002313205.1. Taxonomy (NCBI): domain Eukaryota; kingdom Metazoa; phylum Arthropoda; class Insecta; order Orthoptera; family Trigonidiidae; genus Laupala; species Laupala kohalensis. Next base: position 171,830 of record NNCF01126600.1, on the reverse strand, counting down.
TTTGTCGTTCCAGGATGTCTGCAGGTTTTGGAAGCTCGGGATGGCCACGTCTATAAGATATGTGGTAGATGAGGAGCGGTCAATCTGAATAATATCCGACCTGTTGCAGGGTATTGGTTTGTCAGTTATTACGCTTCTGTTCCAATATAGTTGATGAGTGGCGTTTTCAATAACCGCAGCAGGCTGCTATAGTAGGGTGTTTGGTCCTTATGCAGTTGGTACCTTTGGCCGATGGCTTGATGCACAATTTTGGCTACTTGATCATGAAGGTTGAGGTAGCTCGTTGGTACCAGCATCCTACAGCCAGATGTTATATGCTGAATCGTCTCTCTGGGTTCCTTGCACTTCCTGCAGATGTCTTCAACATTTTGCTCCTTCAGTATAGCCCTCCTGTAGTTGTTAGTTGCGACGACCTGGTCTTGGATCGCTAGCATGAAACCCTCAGTTTCCACAAGCAGATCCGCATTTGTCAGCCATTTGTTCGACGCTTCCTTGTCGACAAAGTCGTGGTTGAGTTCAGCAGGACGCCGGCCATGGAATGCCTTGCTTGACCATCTGGTCACTAGCTGGTTCAGGTGTTCTTGCTGTGATGAGATGCAAATATCATCTTTGTTGCGCAAATTGGGAGGACTATACGATTCGTTCGCTAGGCGATCAGCTTCATGCAGTGATGTCGACTTTGCGAAGAAATAATCTCTCAGGTTAGCTATTTGTCTCATAGGTAATCTGCGTATGTGGATGTTATCTGAGGTAGATGGATATTTCTGAAATGTCTAGTGTTGTGAACATGAACAGTGGAATTAAATCTGTAGAGTGGTCCTTTGTCTAGTAGATCCTTTTTTACGAAGTTCAAAGTTTCAAAAATGTGCATGCATGGCAGTGGAAGTATTTTCAACTTTTCAAATAATGGTTTTCATGAAGAAAGTTCATTAGTGTCGGTATTCTCTTCTGTAAACTAAAAGTTTGTTTTGTTTCTGGTGCTTGTCCTCAAAATATTATACCATATTCTAGAATGGGATAGACATTTGCATAGTATACTGTTCGAAGGATATGTGCTTGTGTCTGAGTATTTTGAATTGTGTTGGGAAGGTAAAATAACAGTTTTCTAGCGTTCTCAAGGGATGAGTCAGCTTCGAAAATTTATATTAACAAAACTGTTAAGCCTAGGATATTGATATTTTTACTCCATGTTTCTGGAAACGTTATTTATAAAATGTATTAGATTTATAATTTTATCTTGGATTAAAAAATTCTTGTATTTTTTGTAAATCCTTGCAATCTCCATATCGGTTAATGGCAAAATTTTCCATTGACCCTTAAAAACCGTATTTAAAAATAAGATAAAAATTAACAATTAGCTTATTAATGATGGTATATTGTGATTTTATCTCTTGATACAACAAAGGGCTCTAATGACTTTGCTGTTGACGAGCCCTAAAGCCCCACCAAAAAAAAAAATTGGTACATCACGAAAGACTAGATTTGGGTGCCCGGCGGTGATACGCACACTCAACTGCCGGGGTAACTATACAGCTAAACATGGATGTGAAAAGGTTCATTATTCAAATTTCCAAAAGGAGAAGATTATAGTAACAAATGGCTACGTGCTATACCGCGTAAATATTATGTAGTAATTGAACATTCAAAGGTACGTACCTCAATTTTATTGATTATTGTTTAATTTGTAGACAACGTTAAAATACTAATCCCGTTGATTCTCTACCCAGGTTTGCCACAACCGCCTTCGAACCACGTGGGTGACCGACCGTAACCACAGTTCCGAACTTAAAATCACTACACAAACCCTGAACTCTCAGAAGGGTTCCGAACGTTTTGGAATTTCTCGCTGGCGACTGCTGGAACCAGGGGGTACAAACTCCCAGAAGACCCTTCGGTGACAAATTTACGCCATCTACTTCGCTCTCGCAGGCAGGGAAACTAATTCAATGACGTCACGCAAACGCATGGCGCTTCTTTCAAAACGGGGCATTCCAGAGATTTTAATTCATTAAATTTGCATTGAATGTACATTTCTTGCTTTCAACCAAGGAACGTACAAAAAAGAAAACTATAATTAAAATTGAAAGCAACAATTTGCTAATAAATCCTCAACCAACATATAATAATTACAATTAATGAGTAAATGGAATAAATGGTAATAAAATTACACAAACACATGACTTTTTATTGAAAGCAAGTATTTATTATAAAAATATTAATTATGGATACAGATAGGATACAATGGTTCCAGGATGGAAAATAAAATAAATTTAGCTATTACAAATAAAATCCATTATGAATAGTGGTAATGTACACAATAGTGCCTACATTGGGAACATTTAAGAAATAGTTCCTTCACAAATTATATGTACTTCTGAATACTGAGATAATGCAAACAAGTCTGCTTAGACTGATTATACATAAGAAAATGAACTTTTTGAGGGTTCACATAAAACAAAAAATATTCAAAACCGAGTACAGATGAGAATACAAAGATACTGAGAACATTTAGGTTCTATTACAACTTAAATAGAACATTAGTTCTATTACAACTTAAATCTACTTGCAAATACAAAGGAAATGCAAACAACACTGCCTAGACTGATTACAGATAGGAAAATGTACTTTATGAGCATTCACAAAAATCTCTAAATTGATATACACACTACTGGTTATATTGAGAATATTTAACAAATAGTTCCTTTACAAATTTAACCTACTTATAAATACAGTGATAATGCAAACTACTCTACCTATCCTGATAACAAATGGGAAAACGAATTATTTATGAATACACATAAAACATAACGCTAAATAGAGTAAAAAAGAAACGAAACTATTAAAAATAATTGGATAAAGATATTATATTCACACCAGTGCCTATATTGAGAACATATAAGAATGATAGGGATGAGGTATAATGTAAAATAATCAATAATGACTTAATAACAAAATTCTTAAATAAAACAATCTTAATTAGATTTACGTCTGAGGTAAACAAATCTTTAAAAATTTCAGTTTAATTTTTCATTCAGAAAATGAAACCCAGAATGTTGATTTTCAGAAATTAGTTCTCAATGTTATTTTGTAATGTTAAATCATTTTTTTTCAGAATTGTTTAGCGAAATACAGTTTATGATAAACGAAAAAAATATGTATGTAAGGTTTAAAAAAAATTTACTCCGATATTTCGCTGGGATGACTGTACAGATAAGAAATATACTTATTGCAATTAATGAAGTAACAGATACAAAGGGCACTTACACAGCTGTAACAGATGTCGATAATTGAAAAATAAATTTGTCAATATGGAGCAGTGTAAAGAAATATTTCAATTGCAAATAAATTATAAATTCTAAGGTAACTTGCACAACTGTGTCTAGATTGAGCAAAGAAGAAAAAAATTCTATTGAAAGTAACAAAAAATTATGAAAACAAGGATAATGTACACCTCAATATCAAACACACAAGATTGCTTGTCTATTGCTATTTCAACACCAAGGTTTGTTCCAAATACGGTGCTTCCCTAGATGCCGTTGTTCAGGAAATTGTTCCGTTATCAAGTTCTTCGAGAATACTTACAGAATCCAAGCGTGATCCAATTTCTTCTCATATTATCCTGATAAGATTAATTAAGTAAGTTGCCATAGCAAATACCTTTAAATCATGTCTAACATACATTTCCTGTGGAAAATGCTCCGGACGAACTATGTACTTCTTGACATCAGCATTGGAGTTTTCTGCAATTGAAATAAATTATAATTGCAAAATTTCCATGACAATTATAATAAACATGACAAGACTCAACAGTGAAAATAGTGAAAGAAATTGTGTTAATAACTTACCATAAAGAATCAGCAGGGTAATTTTGGGCAACCACTACTTGCTTTCTGGCTTAGCATTTTTTCCCGAAGTATGATATTCATGAACACAGATACACATTAAGGCACGAACAGGGCACGAATATTTAACTTTCGCCTCCATACCGCCTCCAACGTGCTCCAACAGCTGACATTAGACCAAACGTCGATGCTCAGTGCGAACTCATTTTCAACTCTACTGCGCAGGTTACCGTGGCGCTACCTACTTCGATCTCGCAACTATCGATTTGCCAGCCGAGTTTGTACCCCCTGGCTGGAACAGAGAACTGGGACTAAAAGTTCGGAATTGTCTCTGCCGGAAGAGCACATAACTGGGATTTCGCTTCTGCGTATGCGCGGGACAGTTCAGAACCGTTCGGAGCCGTCCGGATTGCTCCTGGAACAAACCTTATATCTATGCTTCTGAAAAAAACTCAACTATTTTACTCCATAAATTACTAAATAATTCCAAGGAATATTAAGATTTTTCTGGTGCAAACGATGCATACTATTAAATCCGTAGACTTAAATATAAATAGACTCAACAGTCTTATGCATGTTGTCCGAAGGGGAAAACAAAGTAAGGTGTCTCGGTCTCTTGCACATCGACTTAGGTGGGGGAACTCGATTCCCCTCTCTGACTGCTGCGCAGTCATGGCTCACCTTCCTTCCTTCCTTCCCTCCCTTTCTTCCTTCCTTCCTCCCTTCCTTTCTTCCCTCCCTCCCTCTCTCCCTCCACCAAGTGGGAGGGCGAGCGAGAGGGTGACACTTCTCAGAATCTTCTGTTTCATGTTATCACGGACAACTTATAGCAGGGACGATTGGGTCTATTATATTTAAGCCTATGATTAAATCATACAGATGAATACCATATCGTAAGCTGAGTAACTGAACGAGTTAAAATAGGCAAAAATGCACTTTTCCTTTGCTTTATACTACCTATTTTGCTTTATACTACTACGACTGCCTTGACGTCATCAGTTTCAAGCATTTACGAAAGTGAGGCATTCTTACCATTCTATGCACCTTGCATGATGCACATTAGGTCGGTATTACACGGTCATATTTCTATGTCATATATCCATATTTCTATGTCCCAAGCTTTGAACACAGTTCGATAGTGATCATATATCTATGACACAGGTTCTCATTGAGAGAACCTTTGTTCATATCCTTGATCATACGACATAGAAATATGACCGTAAATTCCGGCATTACATTTGTTCAGATTCAGGAGTCCATTTTGCACCCGACCACACTGGGGAACGATTCCTGGCAACGCCGCATTTCTCAAGTATTCTTTCTCCCAGGTGCCAAACCGCCAGAAGAGGCTCAGTAGAAAAGCAACTGCTCTCTGAAAGAAAACGGTGCACCCAAACAAGTAGTAATTATATATTTGAGCATAAACCATTCCGTTAATCATTTACGGAGTACATTAAGGATGATATTGTCATTACGATTTTCAATATATATTTTGTTATTTTGAGGAAGTACTGAACGCACCTTCTGGCGCCTTCTCATCTTTGGCGCGAGCTGGGCGCGAAAAGTTTGTGGATTCCGATTCGATCCCTTATATCAGCGGTGGATAGTGTTGAATAGTGGCCTGTGAAATTGAATGTAACGTGGTAAAATGGGGGATAAGGACGGAGGTAAGTGGAGTCGATAAGTAGATATTCATCGCTCGCAAGTTACGGGTTGTGTGATTTCCTTCTACAGTACCTTGTAGCATGTTACAGGGTTTGGCGCAAGTTTTATTATTTTGAGGCATTATGTCAGTAGAAAAGAAAGATGTTTTATTTATGTTAATAGGGGTTGTATATTTCCTGACCGATTCTTAATCATTATTCGGAGGCGGCAACATCATAACTTGTAGAAGCCGGTTACACAGTTTGATCGGTTTCAAAAGACGTATTATTCGTTAGTAGGTTAATGAAATCTCAGCTTAATGTTTATTTCCAGTTACATTCATTTCTATGGGTTAAGCGGATAAGGTTTTGTTATTTACATGTTGGATTGTACGATAATGGGTTGGTCTAAGTGTCATATGAAGTCATTCCGGGAATATCCAAAACCGGCGTTATACTCATTGTTCTATTCGTAAATTCGCATTATTACATTTTATGCAGAGTAAATATGAAAATACCTGAAACTTCATGAAGTGAATATGTATTAAATGGTTGAATTCAAATGTGTGTTAGGTTCAGGTTTTGTAAACATCTTGGGATGTAACTTGACACAAGAATGGATTTTTTCTTCTAAATAATTAATATTCACTGTTTAATTTGTTTGGGTATGTGAGAGACAAATAGGCAGTGCAAAATATTAGTGTATCTGTTATGTGTATGTGCTATGTGTGTCTTGTAACTCATTAATTCATGGAACTATCGTTATTTATTTAGTCTTTTCGTAGATATAGCTATCACCAACTGTACACTTGCAAAACGTCAATCTCAACATTCACTTATGACAAAATTACAAAGGGTTTTATTATAGTATATTTTGTGACTGTTCAATTGTTTACCTGTGGTCAAAACATTTTAAGTTAATGATATAATTTATCATTTGATGTGCTTCTTCTTTCTTCTCTGTCTTGTGATTCATTTTTTCCCTGTGTCTTTTGTTGTTCCCCCACCCCACTGCTACTCGAGATGTGCGTAAAGCTGGTCTCAATCGTTTTAGTAGTCTACAAGAAGGATTCCTAAGTAGTTTCAGTCAAATTGTCTGGTTTTACTTGCAACTGACAGGAGAAATGAAATTAAAGACTGCAAAAAAGACAGAATGGGTAAGACCTATTTGTTTCATTTCTTTTAATTCCTCAGCATAAACAGACTTAATTTGTCTGTCTGTGTCCCAGGTTGCCACCCACGTATCGAGTTTATCTTTGATATTTATTATCTAATGTATTTTTGTACATGATCACGTGATTGATAAAAACATACATGCCATTTACATTACAGTAGGAAATAAAATAGTGTTATATTGGAAGGGTCCATATTGACCTGTTATATAAAATATATCTATATTGTATTTAAAACTACACCCTTAACGTTTTTCAGCATTTTAATACGTTTGAGTGTGATAGTGAACATCAAGATTGATAGTTTCTTTTGTTATGTTCAGCATTTAAGTGAAACATTTCTATATTTCATAAAATATGTGATTGTATTACCCACGAATCTTTTTGTACTTCTGGAAACGATGATGCAGTTTATTTTTTATATGTGCCTTAAAGGTATAAAGTAGTACCAGAACCATGCTGAGCATAAAATAAGTAAATGTGGGAACTATGGAAGTATTCCATAACCCGTATTAAGTCCATTGCGCTGTATTTTGAGGTAGCATTCTTTTTAATTAAATTTGCCAGGTGTACTGTTTTGAGAATTTTTGATGTGAAAATGTAACTTCTTTCCCGTGCTTTTTCTCTATTCTGATAACTTTACATGCCATAGAAACACCAATCTTTCTTTCAAGACATAGCTCGTGACAGAACTGAACAGATCATGTGAAAGTATATTTTCTTCCAGACTGAAGTATAACCAGGACAGACAACTTGACTGAAAATGAGAATTGACATGTCAGTGTAATTGACCTTAGATCTCATTTCCTTTTTCTCTAAAGTATTCAATAAGTAACTGGAGAGAACCCATTTTTTGGTACCTTGTACTCTCTGTATTGACATGTTTTGTTTATATTAAATGATTTTATTGATTTATTTTGTTTTATCAGAAACATTTGATGATGCTGTAGAGGAAAGAGTCATTAATGAAGAATATAAAATATGGAAGAAGAATACTCCATTCCTTTATGATCTGGTTATGACCCACGCTTTAGAATGGCCTTCTCTCACTGCTCAATGGCTGCCTGATGTTACTAGGTAAAATAGGTAGTTAAGTTCATTGTGTTAGAGCTTATTAATGGAAGAACAGTTCTTTTGGTGGAAATGGACATCTGTTGGTGGAAATAGGCATTTGATTGATAATTATTAATTATGGTTCTTGGGTATTGAAAGTTTAATGTTGATAAAATTTGCTGAACCAAGTAGCTAATACCGCCATATTATGAGGATATGATGGTAAGAACATTGTGATGAGATAGTTCTAAAATCTCTTGTTAAAACTTTATGGAGTTATGAAATATGCTCCAAAGTTAATAATGGCATTATTAAGCCCCACAAATCACAGTAGTCATTCGACTATGGATTATTTAAAAATGAAAGTATAATGATGAAAAAGAAAGTATATTGTGCTTGGCTTTATTTCCTCTCTCCTCCCTTCCAAATTATTTTAATACTCGTTACTTAAGGTTTTGATGAATATGCTTGAAGTTGTTCTAATATTGTATGTTTATTATTATTATTATTTTAATCCAATGAAAATACTATTGTGCAGTTAGTTTATTTTACTTTTTATTATACATTTTCAGTATCTACGCATATTGAGGTGAACAATTTTTTTTCATATTTCTATTACTTTGCCTTCCAGATGCCATTTTATTAAAGGATGAGTTATTATAGGTATTTGTAAAGTCAATTGTGGCAACAGATTTAACACAAATAACTATTTGGTTTTTTGAATTATATATATTACATTTGTCTTCACATATGGTTTAGATACTGACCTGTTTATAAATTTAAATCCAATTTTAACATTCGGACAGACAGTCATTTTTAGTATACTAACTGTTAATTGATTTTTACTTGCTATGCAAATTAAATTACTTCTAATATTAAACCTGTTTTAATAGAGATAGTAGCCAAGACCATGAGATAATCTTACTTGTTGTTACTGAATTTTCATAAATAATGTTTTGTGAACATTTTAGGTATTTGTATGGTGTGTTTTGAGATACATAGTTATGAAAATCAATAATTAATGAGTTAACAGAATAACCAACACAACCTTACAACACAACAAAAATGCCACCTTAGCCACCAGTTAAGAGAATCCTTCATTGTATTTTTGTTCTTTGCTTTTGCTATATTTACAGTCTTTCTAATTCGCTCTTGGTCTTGAAGAGTTAGTCCTCCAAACCTGGTGGTGTATGTATGTTTACATGGTGGTGTATGTATTTAATTTTGAGGTACTAGCGAAGAAAAATTTGATTAGGAGGTACTTTCCGTCAGGAACCTGCAGGCCGATTCTCGTTGTTGTCCATGCAGTGATCGACACTTCTCAGTGGCACACTGCAGAGAAGTGATTCTTATTCTCCATCATAGAGAAGACCGTAGAGAACTTTCCTACTCCTCTCATGCCGCAGGTAATGAGTTCTCTGTGGAAAACGTGTATTTGGCAGAGGGGTAAGGCGACAGTTTTGTTGTGTTGTAAGGTTATGTGTTGGTTATTCTGTTAATTCATTCTTTTGCTAACTTAGGTATTACATTTAAAATAATTTTAAACACCAGTTATATAAATACAACAAGTAAATACCTAGTTCTATATTATCTGTATCAATTAGAGAATGAATTCCTCAGAAGAGTCTACTGTCAAATTCTTTAAGAACACAGCTACTGATTAAATAACACACCAACTCCCCCACATTTTTATCAATAATTAAAATTTAATTTTTACTTATAAAAATAGGGTTTCTATTCCTAGTTTCTAATATATATTTAGAAGAATCATTTATGGTTATTAAACATTTGATTAATTAATTTAATTCACATAATTTTATTATCTTATTGGTGAACATGATCAAAAGTGAAAAATTTGATCCTCAAAACAGTGTAATTAAAATATAATGAATTGCATAAAAGTACATTCATTGTAGATTTGAATAAACAACAATTTGGTATGTTAGCATTTGCATTTATGACCAAGTATAAATTATTGATTGCCCACTGCAATAAACAGTGAGAATGGAAACTTTATATTTTCAAAATCAGAATAATAATAAGTGGAAAAAGGGTGAGTTCAATTTCAATTTTAACCTTTTGTGTAAATGGATGTAAAAGAGTCTTTCTCACATTGGTAAACAAAATAAAATGCACGCTGCTCCCAATGCAGCAAGACAGTTGACTTCTTCTCTACGTTGTGTTGCTGCTACATATTATACCACATGTACTTGTCTACTCCGTCGAAAAATAAACGAGTATCTCTTATAGGAGTCTACATAGACTCCATTTCGACGCCATGGAAAAATCTCTATGCTGACCGAGAATTGACCTGCAGATTGTCAGAAAGGCAGATTCGTGGTCAGTTGCTGATGAATTAAGGGTCCCCTGAAAGCATGCTATTGATTAAATGGTGGTTAGTGAAGACCCAATTTAATTTATTATAACATAAATAATAATACAAATATAAAATAATCGTAAATTAATTGCCAAAACAGCCGATACTACTACTTATGATTACTTGGAGGTAATAAACTATTTATGTTCTAGATGCTAGCAAGGGGCCGTCCCATAAATTTAGCCAGAGGCAGAGGCGGATTTAACATTTCAGCACACTCCTAAGATGAGAATAAAAATAGTTCAATACAAGTTATAATATTAGCAGAATAATAACAAACTGGTATTTAATAAAAGTTATTTCACAAGTTCGAACTATTATCAAACTA
>NNCF01126600.1:131852-161396 GCA_002313205.1 Laupala kohalensis | reverse complement strand
TATATATATATATATATATATATATATATATATATATATATATATATAAAAATTGTTAAAACAGTAAATGTACTAATCTTTAATACATTATGTTCAATAAAGCAAAGTGTGAAAGTGTCTTCAAAACTTTTGGTATAGATCCAAGGCAAAGTGTGGTCCTGTAAATTTTCAGTTTTAATTACTGTTCACTTGCATTGTGAAACAATTTTCATATATTTGTTTTGGTAACTGTGACTGGTATTTTTCAGACCAGAGGGCAAGGATCATTCTGTTCATCGTCTCATACTTGGCACACACACATCAGATGAGCAGAACCACCTTCTGATAGCAAGTGTGCAGCTCCCCAATGAGGATGCAGCTTTTGATGCCTCTCATTATGATAATGAGAAAGGAGAATTTGGTGGCTTTGGTTCAGTATCTGGGAAGATAGAAATTGAGATAAAGATAAACCATGAAGGCGAGGTGAACAGAGCACGCTATATGCCGCAGAACCCCTGTGTGATTGCCACAAAGACTCCGTCTAGTGATGTGCTTGTGTTTGATTACACAAAACATCCTTCCAAACCAGATCCCAGTGGAGAATGCCATCCTGATCTCAGGTCAGCAGAAGTACTTTACAGTATATTTATGTAGGATTTTGTCATTTATTTTAATTTATTTTGGTTAATCTTTAAAACTTGGAATGTAGCATTATTTTTGAACTCGGTCCAATTCATAGAATGACCTAATTATTTTCTTAGCTATATTGCCAATGTGTATGAGCTGTCGATGCCAAGAAAGGTTGCGATTCTAATTGGAATCAGTTGGTCAAAGATTTAATATTTTGGGGGATGCTAATTACAAATTTTGACTTTGCTACCAGGGGAAAAAAGGTATGAAGAAATATTTAAAAAGAAGCAGCAAAAATATTATTTCCATAATGGTGTTTGCTTCGACTAAACTCATTTCTGAGAAAAATCGTGTTTTTACCTACATGACATTTATTACTCGTACCTTAATCTACTCATTATTATGGTGTAAACAAATTATTTAGACTAAATGACCTACAACACTCTTTGTTTACATTGTTTTGTTAGCCAGTCTGTTTACCTATTTGTAAATATTGTAAGTTACTCACCTGTCTGTTCCCTGAAAGTTTTGGAGAAATTTCTGAAATTTTGCTCATGTACTTTCTGTACCCTGTTCACAAAATATTTAATTTTACATTTATGTTGCTCCAGTCTACAAGCAGGTAGGTCCAGTGTGAAAATGTCAATATTAATATAGAGTATCCTTTGTGATACCTTTCCAAAACAGTAAAAAAGTATTGTTTCTTTGGCTAGTGTATGAATTTCGTGAATGAAATAAGTTTATCGTATCTCCAGAATATTAACAAGTATGTGTTTTTACCTGTAATTGTTCACTGGACAAATGAATTTATTAGGAGACACGATTTGCTGGGACTTTAATATCCAGACCTTATTTAGGGCTGCGCCCCTACACCCATGTGGGGTTCAGTCCAGCACAGAGCTTTGCTTTGATATGTTACAATGTCTTCTATGAAGGAGGTTACCTCAGAAACATTAGTAAGTTTCCATCAAAGGTCTTATCAACATTTCATAACTATGTCAACACTTATCAAAACACAGGAACAGGTTGCTCTATCTTCTCTTAATTTGTCTTGTTTAGAAAGATCTTATTCTTTCCCCTCATACTAGGTTCAAGTGGTTCTCACAACTGAGGACAAATTTCAGCAGCATTATTCGCTTACGTGTTAAAAATTCTGACCTCCAATAGGAGTTCACATCTGGCAGAAGTTAAAATTATTGCACTCATTATAACACTTATACGAAGGCATAATACAATAAACAATATGGCAGCTTAACAGATCAGTTGAACATTTTGTTCTTACATCTGTTCTACCAATCGCTATTTATGACTTTTCCGGCCCTTTTCAAACGAACCTTTTAATAATATTATTAGCTTTACTGTGACAATGAATGTTGAAGTCCAAAAAAATTACTTGTATTTTGTGAGTGTACTATGCTATGGACCCAGTTCCTTTGGAAGGACTCTTGCATTTTTATTTGTTATATAAAGTAATAATAGAGCAAATCTGTTATGAATTTCAGGCTTCGAGGCCATCAGAAGGAGGGTTACGGGTTGTCATGGAACCCTAATCTTAATGGTTACTTACTTAGTGCATCAGATGATCATACCATCTGCTTGTGGGATATCAATGCTACACCAAAGGACAACCGAATTATTGATGCCAAGACCATTTTTACTGGCCATACTGCCGTAGTTGAGGTAATTTTTTCCATTCTCTTTATTTTGTTTGGTTCCCTTTTCTGGTTTTGATTTTTCTTCTCTATCAGACAAGTATTTTATGATATATTGTTGAATTGATATTTATTTACTAGTATACAGCACATAACATTCACAATAATCATAATACAAAATAGGTAATAATATTTTTTTTAAAGTAAATACAATGGGACCCAATTAAGAGACATGCATTTAAGTGTTTCCTGCTTATAGTGGACAATATGGAGGTCATAAGAATAAATGTGTAGAAACAATGCATTTATTTCCCATATAAGAGAGACCTGCTTATTGTAGACAATATATTGTTCCTCCCAGCCAGTTCCATCCAGTTTGTAAACCACGATACTAATACCTTACTCTTATGAGCTATAGTTAATTGTTTATATATTTATTTATTACCATATTATATAATATAGAGTAGAGAGACAATATTGTGTGTCCTACAGAGGTGAAATTAATTACTTGTTGGTAGGACTGGAAAACAACTAAAAATATAAACAAAATATTTAATTAATATAATTTTTTTCCAAGAGTTCATGAGAACAAAATCATTTCATTAATTTATATCTTATATCATTAGTGAATAGATGTTTAAATTAAATACAGTGATCCAATGTTTTAACAACCTTTTTCTTATTGTTGTATTTGTTAAAGTATTTAAATTATTTGGTAAACTATTGAAATGGTTTATTGCTTTGAAATAACTATTTTTGGAACTTATTGAATTTTTCCTTTTAAGTAATCTTCTATTTTTTGCACAGCTTGTAGAGTTGAGGAATTCAACACTTAAGTCATGATAGAATTATAATGATTCATGAGCAAAATATTTGTTCTATATTAAAAAAAAATATTTATAATGAAAATTTTGTATATTTTCTTTCTATTATTATTTTATTTAATTTCTATTAATAATAATAATAATTAAATATAAATTTTTTATTGTCATTAAACCTATAACACAATAGACATTTGTCAATATACTCATTAGTTAAATATACACTTATGATCATAAACATAAGTATCCAAAATTACAATAAACACTATTATAAACACTAATGCATGCAACCATTGTAATACAATACTTCCCCCCGCCCACAACAATTTACAATTTCATACATCAAGGCAACAATGAAGTAAGTTATTTGTACAAATTTGCCATTCTAATGGATAGAAAATTAATTACATTATAACATAAATATGTTCATGAATGAAAACCAACCATCATAGAACAATACTCAAATCAACTAGTTGTATATTAAAATTACAATACCTCAAAAAAATTCTTATATGAATTAGAATGGTGTAGTGACTAACCAATTATATATTTCAGAGTTAAGTTTTGTAAATGTTACATTAAATATTTTGGTATTGTATTGTACATTTTCAACCCTAGGACTTCATAGATATTGTGGGACTTGGAAAGCCCATGATAGAAAACATTGATACTCTGATAGTTTCTTGTGCATGTTATATCTGAATGGAACTCAACTTCAGAAACATTACCTTTAACCCATTGTTGTCTGAAATTTCTTAGAATTTTTGCGACCGCCACAGCAGAATTAATTTCATTACCCCAGTAGCGCATTCAATGACAATTTCTCGGGCTTGCTAATTTTTTGTTGTTGTTGTTGTTGTTGTTGTTGTTGACATTTTAAAAATATTGGTAATTGAGTTACGAATTATAAAAATTGAATTCACCTGAATTTTGATGGGAAAAAAATATTTCATTTATTTTTGGTGTGATAAATTTTGAAACAATTTTCTTAATGTAAGGGAACTAAACACTTTTTACCCTAGTAAACTGTCTCTGATCTTTTTCCTGTTGTTGCGCACACTTTGCATTTTCTTAAGGTCTTGCCTGGGATGTAGAAGGGATTTTTTTGATAAAGTGTCCCCAAAATTTATCTTACAAATGTTAAAGGCACTTCATAGCTGTGGATTTTCTTCCAACCAGCAGATACAAAATTAGCCACCTCACTCAAACATCAATGAAGAAAATTATGGAGAACAACAGTCGATATTGAACATGAACTAATGAAAGATTCAGAGAACTAGTTGAAATAAAGACATGAAAGATATCTAGTAACAATACATCGAAATCCAATCTCAAAATACAGGACGGGCACTGCCCATCTTTCGCCAGGAAGTCCCACAGTGGTAGAGGATGGGCAGTGCCTGTCTTTCATCGCAAATGGGTTAACATACAGCAGCATGTTATAAATATAAAGATTTGTCACAGTCATCACCTTTAATTTAACAAATAAAGGTTTGAAATTTGCTAAATGGTGGGAGTTGGTTAATATTCACCCAGCTTTTTTTGTTTTGTATTTTTATTTGAAGAAATAGAATATGGTGTGAATGTGAACTATTTCCCCAGAATAAGATCCCATATGCAATAACACTTTGAAAGGAAGTAAAATATGTAGTTCTTATATACTTGTCAAGGACACTAGTTCTTAAATATTATAGCTAATGAATAACCCAAGAAAACTTGAAATGAATCTGATATGGTATGGGGTATACTATCGAGGTGTGCACTAGCAGATTTTTTTCCAGCGTACATATTGATTTTTATCTTTTAGTGTATTAATTATCGATTAGCACTAGTGCTGTAAGCTGCACAGATAAAAATGGCTTCTGCTACAGTTGAGGGTGCATCGAAATCCGACTGTGGGGATGAGGCCAGCTGAGACATTATTAATAACCATTAATAACCGGTAATATTAACAACTGCATCTAAAAACTAGTGCTACTAAGGGAGTAATAACATTGAGCGTTCATACTCTAGCATTTTCTTAGCAAGTTTACATTGTTTTAAAAGTTAAAGAAAGTGAATATCCTGTGTCGTTTGTTTGGTTTAAATGCAGATCAAGCTAAAGGCACCAGTCAAAAATCATTGGTAAATTAACTTCAATCGGTAAATTTGTGTTGAAAGAGTAAGAAGATTCTCAGTGAGATGATTAAAACTGTGCACCTATTCTTTTCTTAATTTTTTCTAACTTTTCTTTTCTTTTCTTTCTTCTCTTTTCTGTTCTTTCTTTCTTGTTTCTTTTCTTTCTTTCTTTCTTTTCTCTTTCTTTCTTCTCTCTCCTCTCTTTTCTCTTTCTTTCTTCTCTCTCCTCTCTTTTCTCTTTCTTTCTTCTCTCTCCTCTCTTTTCTCTTTCTTTCTTCTCTCTTTTCTCTTTCTTTCTTCTCTCTTTTCTCTTTCTCTCTTTCTTTTTCTCTCTCTCCTCTTCCTTTTTCTTTTTTCTAAATTTTACCTCCTAAAATAAGTGGGGTAAATACAGTACATGTCTGAAAAGACTAAGGGATAATGGTGTTTATAGTTAAACCCTTTCTGTTATTGGATGTTCCTCAGGGCTCAATAATTGGTCTATGTTCTACATATTATGCATAAATAAACTCTTACCGATTCATCCTGAAATAATTGTATATGCAGATGATTCAGCTATTTTGTGAAGAGGTGTGAGTTGGTATGAGGTTGAAACAATACGGAATGCCAGACCTAATGGTTATATAACAATAAACTGGTGTTGAATATCAATAAATTCATATCTATAACATTTGGAAATTATAGTGACTCATTTCCTTACAAACTGGACATGAAAGTTAATGTTAAATCACTAAAAAGGCTTGAATGTAAATACTTGGGCATAACTTTCGATCAGCATATCAGATGGGATCAGAATATTGGTAATTTAATAAAACATTTAAAGTACTAAGTGTGTATAATTTATTAATTAAATTAACTATCAAAACATTTGCTGTAAATTTATTATGACCCTTTTCAAAATACTACAACCTATGGAATTCTGAGCTGAGGTGGTATGTATGACAGTGTGAGTGAGCCTATTGTTAAATTGCAAAAAAAAATCTTTTAAATATGATTGGTGCCACATTATCATTAGAATGAATACCTTCAACTATAAATAGTCTTTATACCTAATTCACTGGTATGTGAATATGAAAAGTAAACGATGTATAAATCAAGTACCTCGAGAACAAGATTCAGACTAATTGAATTATCCTAATATAAAAATACTATTGGACGAAACAATTTTGAATGTTTGATGGCGTGTTAAAGATATAAGATTGGTTATTGTGGTTTATTAATGATCTAGATTNTTTTTTTTTTTTTTTTTTTGCCAACTGTTATTAGTATTTTTCACAAATGTATCATGGCTATTTTATTTATAAATAAATAAATAACTGAAACAAGTTTTGTACCAGATCTGTGTACAGGTAATCAATTTACTTCTGTAGGATTTAACGTTGTAAAAGTTTCTGGTTTAATGAAATAACCATAAATAATTATAATGTAATCACTTGAAGTGGATACAAAATGTAATGGGTAATGTAATTAGTTTTATACAAATGTATTGATTGTTTATGATCGATTATATTCCTGTAATGTTGTTGTGATCATTGAATTTATTTTGAGGTTCATTTTCCTGTATCTTGTCTTTGTTGTGCTTTCTTTGCACAGATAACTTGTCTATCTCTGTGGGAGGCAATACTTACGTGACATGTAATGTTTTGCTTTTGGGTGAAAAGGAAATGATTAAATGTATGCAAAGTACATCGCTTCAAGTATCTGAAGAGGGAGATAACTAAGTTTGTACATGACAAAAAGGAATTACCTTCTATTAATTCCCCCCAGGGGACTTATATCTAGTAAGTACGTGTTTGGCGAACACGGGGCCCCGAGCTGAGTCTGGCATTACTTCCACTTACTTGTGCCAGGATCCTTCCTTTCTTTTTCCTGACCTCCCTTGGTCACCTCTTGTTTTTTTCGAACCCAACGCCATTAGGGCTAGGGTATCTTTTATTATCCTCATTCCTCTCATTTTTTGTCCCCCCTTATTCTTTGTCCCCCCCCTCCATTTGATGTATGTTGTGAGATATGTTGTGGTGTGTTGTAGATCAGGAGGGTTTTTAGTGGGTAGGGTTGAATCATTCGGCGAGTCCCACACGCGGGGAGAGTCATGTTGGCTCTCCCTGGTGCGTAACTGCATTTTCTCTACCTGTACAAGTTTTTCAGGCTCCAATGACCTTTGATGTCGACATGAGCCGTAGAGCCCCCCAAAAAAATTCTATTAATTATACTTTTAATTTTAATGTGTATTTCACATTTCATGTTACTATTAATCAGTACACATAAATATGTAAATTCATTTGCACTGTTTTATTCCACTTTGTTTAACCCAAGCTTGGCACTTTCAGGTATACTGCCAACATAACAGCCAAAAGTCATGAGACATTTCACATTAACTCATTAATAGGAAAACATTGATTTAATATTTGTATTTTTTTATTAATTTTCTGCTCAGTGTCAATTTGTTTTCCTCAAAGCTCAGAGGTACAGTATTGTCCACATAAGATTTTATCAAAGAGCAAAATGTCATTTATGTAGATGGAAAATAACGAAGGCCCAAATACAGTTCCCTACAGAACGCTGATATCCATAGTTTTTGTCAAACTTGCAATATCCAAGTAATATTTTTTATAGCAGTGACATTTTCGTCTAAGTCTAAACTATTGTTAATATCAGTAACATCAATAGGAGTATCAGTTGTATTTTTATTTTTGATAAATCCATATTGTTTNTGTGCACTAAAAAAATTTTATCAACTCTTCTATGAATTAATTTCTCAAATATTTTTGCTAAATTTGTTGTAAGAGTTATCTTTACAAATAATTGTACTACTGCAGCAATTAAAGAAAATTTTTGTCTAGTAATATAAAAATAATTGACTATAAATTTATTTTAAAATTTATATTATATTATTGTAAGATACATGATAATTTCAACATTTTCCCCAAGAGTCAAAAGTTCTTCCATAAATATATTTTTTGTCTTCTTGGAAATAGTTCAATACTTCTGTGTGGTAAACTTGCATCTCATGAAAGTACTTCCTTCACAACCTTTGCCATGCCCATGAATTAGGTTCCAGCTACAAAATTAAAACATTGAACTTCGAGAATAATCTTTACTAGCAAGTTGCTTAGCAATTCCCAAGTGCAAATTCTAGTTAAGAAAGTAAAGAAGTTGAATTAAAATGAACTGCAAGGGCTCTAATGATCTAGACATTGGCAAGCCCTAAAACCCCTATTAAAAAATTAAAATGAGTGTATGACAGGCAGATCTTTCATTCTTCCATGCTGAAGACTACTTGTGGAAAGGTCCTGACCTGCTAAGTATAAATCGCTGCATCACAATGTGATAATTATCCAACGGTTCAATTGGATGCCCATTGGTGGCCAAAACCTTTCTGTAGACGTTTCTTTTTTGTAACAAGTGCAACATCTACCACAAACCACTAATGTTAATGACAAATGGAGCTACCACATTCTTTGCAGTGTAAAAAATCTGTTAAAACTTTAAATATTAATTTAAAGTCAAAGAAACCTCTTAATATTGTGGCAAAAATGTTTAAAAGAATTATAACGGAGACAGGAGTGTTTAAATATTAGTTGTACCTTATTGTTTACCTCTCCATTCACAAATCATATTTGATTAAGGAAATTTAATTTTGATGTGCAGGATGTAGCATGGCATTTGCTACACGAGTCTCTCTTTGGATCAGTGGCAGATGACCAAAAACTAATGATCTGGGATACCCGGTGCAACAATACCAGCAAACCCTCGCACACAGTGGATGCACACACTGCAGAAGTTAACTGCCTTTCTTTTAATCCTTATTCAGAATTCATTCTTGCAACTGGGAGTGCAGACAAGGTTAGTATCTGATAAAGCTACTTATAATCGCTAGTGGTATAAAATATAAGAACGCCTGTGAACTTTATTCATATTGTTTGTAGAGGAGATATGAGCTTTTATTCACAATATCCAATTATTCAGTAAGCTTTCATCATTTTTTATTCTTTCCAGACTGTTGCTCTGTGGGATTTGCGAAATCTGAAACTTAAATTACATTCTTTTGAATCTCATAAAGATGAAATCTTCCAGGTAATTATACCTTTTTTTTACTATGTATGCATCAATTTTTTTCTTAATTTTTTATTTAAATTCTGTGAGGGTTTTGGTCATATTTGATTAAGGAAATTTAATTTTTATGTTCAGGATGTAGCAATGTATGTTTGAATGCTGTTGTAAATTTTTTGCAAAAATTCAGAGAATATTTCAATGCATGCAAGTCAACAACACTGTCTGCGCCATAGCTCTGGGATCCTAGTGGCTACTGAGCTACACCGATGCTATCGGGACATGTATTTATAAAGGTGTAAAAGTAATCATGACATGTTCTTATAAAGCTGTAAAACAATGGAAAAACACCGGTTTTCATCTGCTATGGAGGAATGGGTTGTGTCCACATAACTTTTCGTCGAGACAGATTCCAGTAAGCTGTTAGTCGTTAGACTGCTGCCATTGAACACTCCTTTTCTTAATCTATTATGCCATCGTATTTTATAATTCCTGGTGATAATTTTCACCAGAACTAGTATTTGCTTGAGTATTAATGTGGTCCGCATTGTCCATCTTGTTTCATTAATCAAGGCAAACTTCATTCTCTCTGATTTTTTGTTTGTGATATAATTACAGTTAATGAAATCCTTGCAGAAATTTGAAGACAGATATTTTCATTATAAGTAGGCATAGATGCAACATGTAGTAAACTCAGAGTAGGCATGCGTATAGTCAAGATTGGCAACAGATAGTGTGACCAGTGCGAAGACATAATACATGAAGAAACTTGTGTAGCACTTTCCTTGAGAATTAATTTCCACATCGTACACTGAGCAGATAATTGATCCGCAATGAAGGATTGGCAATTTAGATTTTAAACAGATGCAGTAACATCTAAACCTTGCAAAAATCAGTGATGCTCAAACAGATGAATCTGAGTTTTCTTGTGGCTTTGTCATGTCAATGTGTTCATCAAAAGAGTAGTCAGAAATATAGATCATGGCAAGCTCTGTGACACAGTTTACTCTAGACAGATGTTCCACACTTATAATTGTTTAGAATGTTTGATATACTCCAACTGAAAGAGAGATTACTTTTCTCAACATTAACAAGTCATTGGCAATGGACCTCTCGTGGAGGGCATCTACATCCCATTGGATCTTGTGCACATCCTCAGACGAGTTTACCAGTCTGCATAGTTTGATGTCATCAGCATATATTAGTACCTGGACAAATTTAAACCTACCTGTATTTCATTTAGAAAAAGTATTGGTCCACAATTTGATCCCTGCAGTGACTAGTTTAAGAGAGTCCTAGTAACACCAAGATCGTGAAGCTTTTCAAATAGAAGTTTGTGACTGACAGCATCAATCGCTTTTGAAAAATCAGTATATATCGAGTCAACCTGTTTAAACCTTGTAAGTGCAGAGACAATGAAGTCACTGTAAATAAGAAGATTGATGACTGTAGAGTGTCCTATGATATATGCTTGCTGTTGTGGAATAATTGATTCGTTTAATGTATCGAATGTAAGTTGCTACGATAGTCGAGTAATTTGCTTAAGGTACTAAATATAGATAATATCTGGGTGACTGAGAATTGCTCGGATGGTTCACTAAATGGTCACATGATTTTCAGTCAATTGGAAAAAAACTTTATATAGTTCTGATGTATGACAATGCACAACATGATCTTGACAAAATGAATTCAAAAAATATTTTTTGTGAAGGTATTCAAACCATGGTTTACTTACTCAGTTACACTGCTGTGTAACCATTAATATAACGAATCATAATTCCTTACATAACTATTATGCCAATTTGGTAACTGCATAGTTACGTTGCCCATATAATTATTTTTGTGAGACTGATTTTAAGGATTAATTCTTAACTTTTATGGAATTGACACATTGTATTTATGCGGTAGAACACATACAGAGAGTAAATAGAAGATTATAACCATTTGTCTTAAATTGTGCTTGCCTCTTTTATTCACACATTTGTAAACAACTGAAAATTATCTATTCATAGTAATGCACAATACACCCCATTCTTTAGATATACGTATTTGTGTGTGTGTATTTTCGAATAGGCCAATTAAGGACCACGAAATCGGGTGTTAGTAAGGCTCAGTTCTGTGCGAGTTTACTTACTAGACACATCATGTATTTTTGGGGGAACAGCATCCAGATAGAATCTAGACAGCTGTATCCTGTTGTTAGCTGCAGAGGTTGAACTTTTCAAACGCCACAGCTGTATGAACTGAGACAATTGAAAAGCTACAAATGTTTCTTGCCCCCATTGGGAATTGAACCCGGGATGACTTGGTGAAGAGTGAGCACTCTGATACCCACCATGTATGTAGCCACAGAGGGGCTTACGTATAAATTTATTTATAAAATAATATGTGTTGACTACTTGGTGACTTCTGTGAGAAGTATTTGCCATCCCGACGACAGCAATGATAGTCTTCAGTTGAAAGGAGGTGTTTTACCTCTCCTTGGTAATCACTTATTCTTCAGGTCATTTATTTCTTATTATACGTATTCTTTCCAATTGTATAATGAACGTCCCAAAAAAATAAGTTGAGATCTCTGCGGGTCTTTACAATAATGGTGTGTATGTGATCAAATTTTGTTTATTCTATAACAATGAATCAACATATCTGAACTAAACTTAAGAGCTTGGTTTGAAAATATTTGGAACAGAGAACCATTTTTGGAGAACCCATTACGACATTATTTACTACCCATGTCTCTAAATATTGATTTTTAAATTTTTAAAAGTTAATATAAATGTGTTGATTGAACGTATCAGCAATACAATGAATGTTTTTTGTGTACACCATGAATTGGTAGTCCTGAGGTGGGTACCATTGTTTTTTTTTAATTCACTGATTTGGACGCATGAACTGGTCCAACTTGAGGGAGGCCCTACTGAACTTGACACAATTTGTTGACATTCTTTGAATTATGTTCATTGACTTGGTAATACATTTCCTAAGCTTATCTGTCTGAGACTGATTTGTCAGTGGCAACTTTTGCTAGATGGAAGATTGCTCCGAGCAGCAATAACTCCGAAAAACTCAGATCAGGAGGAGTAAGAGACAAGGATCTTCATTGTTTGGCTTGCCAATTCTATGCACCGAGATTGATGCACTATTTTTGTTCTTGATTTTGACCAGCATAACTGTGATTGCGGTAAGATTAACTGATACAGGATTGAGTTCTTAAAAATTCAACACTACTCTTAAGTCCATTGCCTTCTCAGCTAGAGCTTCCATCACTGTAACATCACATTGGAGATTATTTACATCATTACATAGAGTTGTAAGGTCTTTTGTAGACTCTTAACACCTTTGCACACTGAACAACGTATCAAAGCGAATTGATTGGATTTGACCTTAAATAACAAATTTAATTTACCTCTTCTTTATGTTTGGTTGTATCTTTCGTTATGCTTTTGATTTCAACAATGTCCATTTGCATACTAAAACTTGTTTAAATTTTAACCGCAAAACATTAATCTCTGATGCTGTTGTGTTAGAACATTCGATATTAGCACGGAATAGTGGGTCACATAGGCCATATAACGCAATCAATGTATTAACCTCAAAAGACTTATCAGGCCTTGCACAGGGAGGTATGCCCAATTTTCAGATATAAAACACCACGCACAAAATATATTCACTTTTAGTAATAATAATAACTTTTGGTAAGCAAATCAGAACCTTATTAGTATCAATATTAAACAATGAAAAACATTTCGAGGCACAGAGCAAGCCACAAATGAACTGTATCCACCATCTGACCTTTTCTTGTCTGATATATAATTTAAATATTATAAGAGGAGCCAAGAAGTGTAGAATTGCGCTGTGAACATAATAATAAAAATTGATCTAATATGATTTGAATCCCTTCTTAGTGTGGATCAGGCGATGTTGAATATAAATTGAGAAATTACCCTCTGCCATAAACTCTGGCTATATTACCTCGATTGTTATCAACTCTTGGCTGTACTCTTGAGATGCACTGCCTTTTCCCAGTGATCAGTTGAATAATTATGATAATGCCTTAACATGGGTGTCTCTGAGCAAAAATGAAATGTCTAACTTTGGCAACAGCAGTTACAACTTGTAGCCAGTTTCTCTGTGGTATTCATTTCTTTGTAGTACATGTGATGCAGCTTGATACTTCCTTACTCCTATTTGTGCAGTAGATTGATCCTGCAAGAAATGCTTACCTGTATCTTTGGTTGTGGGCATTAAGAACTTTGGGGTAGGTCGTTCCCATTAATGATCTAAAGTCAATAATAAGTCATTTTGTGTGGGTATTATTCTTTTTCTTCTCCAATTAACAGACACTCGATAAGATAACTTTGCTTGTTTGTTGTTTAATAGTTACATTCTGAAACAATACTTATGCCATTAACATTAATAGGGCTCTTAAGATATATTTGATGGTGAACCCTAAAGCCCCGATGATGACTATTATCTGTAAAAATTTCACCAATCCCAACCCTAGTAATCCATATCCAGGCTAAAAATTTGTTGTTGGTTTTTTTTTCTTCAGTGTACAAATTATTAAGTCTTGTGGTTATTTAGTGTTTCTGTGCAAGTAAGTTACCAATAAGTTTTTTGTATAAAAATATTTGAGTTGAGAAATTTTTTTTTTTTTTTTCAACAATATTGCAAAAACCTGGTGATGCATGTCTGTTGCATGATATTCCTACTCATCATAATTTATTAATTGGAATAGTTTATGCGTATGCTTTCTTCTCTTTTTTCCCCTCAAAGATGATTGAAAATTAATTTACAGGTTCAATGGAGTCCCCATAATGAGACTATCTTAGCATCCAGTGGGACAGACAGGCGCCTTCATGTTTGGGACCTCAGCAAAATAGGAGAGGAGCAATCTGGGGAAGATGCAGAGGATGGTCCCCCAGAGCTGTTGGTAAGACTGGGCTTGTTGAGATTAAAGTATACTTTATTAATATGTTCATAATTTATTTATTTTCTGACACTTTCCTCTGTAAATTCTTAATGGTCTCTAGAAGGAAATGTAATTTGCAGTTGTAAAGTAGGGTTTGTACAGTGCTTAGAAAACTTAGAAAGTTTTCACTTAATATTTGTAGTTTTCAAACCCATAGTTAAGAACATTATGATTTTTGATTTTAGGTGCTTTGTTTTAATTTGGTTATAATATTTCTCTCTGCAGAAAGAGCTAGTAATGTGATCTTTCTCACACGCTTTCACCGTCATTCTTGTATAAGTGTAACAACAATTCAAAGGTGATAGTATTAAGGTGGTTAAGTCGTGGATTTGTGAAGGTACATGAAGGAAAAATGCCTTCCTAAATGCCAAAGAATTGCTTGGGTTTATTTATCTCCTGTGTGTGGGGGTGTGGGTGCGTGCGCGTGTGTGTGTAAGCTTGGTGGTGGGTGTTAAGTTGTGGAAGGTGAACTGGTGGTGTAGCAGTCAACACTTGCTATCAAAGCAAATCAGGGTTTGATTCAAGACTTGTTGCCATTTTCATAAAATTTATTTTAGTGCTGTATACTTAAAACTGTTTATTCTTTTTGTTTTTTCACTTAATATATTTTATTTATTTATTAACACATAAAAGGACTTCGTTCTTTACAAAAAAATCAATCTATAAAACTAAAATACAGGTTAGCCTTGAATTTTCCTTTCAGTTAAGTATCAGCAATGGCGATATTTAAAACAGCTAAAGAATGTTCAAAAAAAGGGAAAAACAGCAAAGAAAAAAGGATAGAAAAGTTTTTATCAAATAAATTTAACCGGCTTAAGCTAAAGCTTAATTATACTAAAAGAAAGTTGTCTTTAATATTTTCATTGTAGAGTACTCCGACATATTTAGAAAATTACTGAAGGTAATATCAGTTTCTCACCGATAATTCATTTCCAAGAGAACACATTTTGTAAATGGGATTGTTATCTAAATAGTTTCTATATAAAAAGGTAAGTTCTGTCTAGTAATTCTTGAACAATTGTCCCTAGGTATATAAACTGAAAAATTACTACCTGCAAGTTTACCAGAGCAAATATTCCATAATGCTTTAACATAATTAACAATCGTGACAGTTTCCAGAGAGGGTAGTTTGAAGTTAACTGCTACATCAGTAAAATCATGACTATTCTTATCAATTCTGGCTAGATGACAGAGAGTTTATGTTGTACTTTTGATAAAGTAAATTATAATTTGTATATTGTGATCTCCAAATTTGAGAACCGTAGTTTCGTTTAGACCTCACTAAACTTGTATATAATGTTCTAGTGCAATGAACAATGGCACGGTAACAGCAGTCGATCATCCCTGGACGACATGAACCAGTTAATTTTCCATTTTAAATTGGTGTCAAATCCTGCCGTAGTGGTGATCGTCCATGATAATTTTGTTCACCATTTCATATTATTTCAACAGTTTTCTCTGTGTAAAAGTTACTTGTATTGGGTTTGAGTTGCGTTACCTATATGGTTTCAATTAACTTGTTTTAATTTTAAATACTTTGGCTTTTGAAAGTATGTGTTTGCTTAGTCTTATGTTCTTACTTCGCAGTTTATCCATGGAGGCCACACTGCCAAGATCTCAGATTTCTCTTGGAATCCCAATGAACCTTGGGTTATTTGCTCAGTCTCCGAGGACAACATTATGCAGGTGAGACACCTATATATTGATGCCTGAACACTGAATTGAATACATTTTGTTGTTGTGAACTGTCATTAGAGACTCAGTTTATGAAAATGGAAACCTTCTCGTACATTTGCAAAAATTACCTACTTTTATCCACCATATGTTATTAGCTCATTTCCATAACCCTGTGTGTTTGTGGTGTTTAATTTAATTCAGCAACAATTTTCTGCTTAAGAAGATTATATCCCAATTAATTCGTGAGGTAGAGCGACGTAGAATAGAATACTGTTTTATACCTTTTGTGTGAACAATAAAATATAGAAATGTTTTTACCCCTTAAGCAATGAAATGTCCTTTAAAAAACTGTTTTCTGGCATTTAAATAACCAACATTTACATACTCTAAGATATCCCTGGAGTCGTGACATTAAGCTCTACGAAACTGTGAAATAAGAAAGTACATAAGCACAAAAAGTGAGAGGAATTAAGCTCCAAAATTAGCTAAATAAACCAGATACATTGTTTGAAAGAACACTTTTTTTTACACAAGCTTGTTGCAGCATACAAGGGAGGTCATCTCTAAATTTTGTAATGTGAAGCTACTGTCTCTGTCATTTTCATTGTACAAAGCTTTCACTATCTCATGATGTCACGGATGTATGTGTAAAGCACCACAGTTCTTGTTTAGTGAATTCCTTTTCAAGCATCTTCAAGCTTTGTAGAAATTTGACAGTGTTTTGAAGCCGGAGTTTTTGAAAGGAACCTGACTGAGCTTATCGAAGGAAATTTTATAAACCCTGTACATTTCTGAAGATAAAGTTAATGAAATTTTTATTATCAGATATAGTGAATGTTTCAAAGAATTATCTCTATACTTCGTCATATTTCTTCACTTCGAGGAAATTCAACTTGAGAGAGAGAAAACATGAACGGAAATACACTGTGTTTATTAGTTTATTGTATATTAGTTGCAGTAAATTACTTACTTGTCCTTAACGTAGTCATAGGCGATTTGTAACAACTCACTTGTCAATAAATTATTAATCTATTTGTTTTTTGTCAATCTAACTGGCTTGATGTTGGTACAGAGCTTGGATTCTATGTAGCCAATGCTTTTACAGGGGGGTTAGTGACCGGGAAAAGTCAGGAATTTTCTGTTTCTGGAGAAGTCTGGTAAAAGTCAGGTAATTTGCTCACTGCCCGGAGAGAAGATTCAATAACAACAATCATTGCATTAAAAATACATTACAAATTCTTTTCTTCTATTAGATTTAGGGGCGACTTACTCAACCCAATAACCCTTCCACGAGTTTTTTCATTGAAAGGCGGATGCGCTGCCCGACTAATAGTAACTGGTAACTAGCTCCTTGTTACTGCCATTGCAACAAAGCGAAAGCGAGACGGTTCTAAGTCGAGCTAGTTTGAGTTTGGAGCGGAAACTGTTTCGTTGCAATGCTCCCACAGTTTGAACGAAACAGTTACCATTCAGTTTTATCAAAACACCCCCAGAGGCAGTTCCAGTTGACACACTTCTAGACAAGATAGATTGCGATAGAACTAGTAGTACAGTTAATACTACTTGTGAGGGGAGTTGCCACCCATCCGAGTTTCCTCAGATTTGTCCTAGTTTCAAGGGTGTCCGGGTGAGGTTTTCTTCTCCATTTGTTTTTTTTTTATAACAAACTGTTCGACAAAGGTCACGATCTTTCGAAACTTGCACATGCCATGGAGAATGTGACGCATATTATTAAGCGAGTTACAATTTCTCTATTATGGAGCAATTGTAATTTTATAAGATAATTGTTTTTGTAACTAGGGGTATCTTGTGCATTGCACAACACAAGATAAGTCTTCACTGCAGTCTTAACACTAGTTCTTTGCTGTTGATTTTTTCCTTGAATAATATTAGAATTTCAGTTCTTGAATTGAACTTGGTTCTTGATTTTTATTTTCTTTCCAGTGCAGAGAAGTATCTATTGAATACTATTTAAAAGCCACCATTTCTTACGGTGATAGCACGTCTTTTTTTATTATTCTTAATAGAATGTTATAACAAGATAAACTTATATTATTTCTACTCTTCGTAGTAATATATTTTCATAGTAATGTCAGGGTTTTAGCTCCAAAATCCAGAGTTTTCAGTCTTGTATTAGAGTTTTTGTTGATGACAACCCTATATGAGAGAGCTAATGGAGTGTGAAACTGTGGTCGGCGACTCCAATCTTATTTTCTCCTTTTAGCAGATATATTTCACTGACCACAAATGTCATGATTGTATCACTACTTAAATGTCCCTAATGTTCTGGAAGAATGTTATAAGTGTATTATTGTACTCAGTCTAGTAATTAGATGTGATATGTCATATGTCTGCTGTGTGGGTTAAGCTCGTGTAGCTTCACCTATTCCACCTACAACCACCAATTTATTCTCAAACTGCGTCAACGTGATTTCAATGATGACAGGTTACTTAAATCAGTCTTAAGTCAGTCTAATACCAAACTTTGGTTTGTTTATATTTCTGATAAGAGTGCTTATTTTTTAATATTTTTAATGAGAATGCTTTACTATTGGAGAATGATTTATGGATTATTGATAAAGAAATTTTTGCACACATGTTCATGTTGTGCTATAAGTCAGGGAAAAGTTGGGGAATTTTGAGATCAAGAATCACTAGCCACCCTGTTTTACTTCGCCATAATCCATAAGAGTAATATTATTTGTACATCACATTATGTTGGCAAGACATTTGAATTTCTGAAAACTTAAATCCATCGCCAACCTCGGACGTAAATTCAGTTCACATGCTCTTGTGGCACTGTTCGGTTCTTTTTGCATCGAGCGTGTGGAACAATGTACCTTGTGTCTTAGTTTGTTATGTTATTAAATTGTATTCCTTTACAGAAAATAATCTTTTTTGTGACTACTATTAATATTGATTTTGATATAACTTGAATTCGTAGAATTTGGCAATTTGTGTTAGTCAACTACATTGCATAATTTTTGGTGTAGTTACAAGACTTTGAGTGTAGCTTCCAACTGTGTCAGGTGTCACAGGTAATTTTGAGAAACTGTGAGGACATAATTTAATTTTTCTTGGTTGCTTTTCTCGACAAAACATTCCTGGGCTGCAGCAATGCTGGCTGTATCTTCTGCATTTGAGGAATAATATACACTTACCACTTCACTGAAATGTTCCATGTAGTCAAGTGATGTAACCAAAAACCATTGGGTTAAAACCGGCTGAGGAGGTAACAACAAATTTGGGAATAGTTAACATTTTTGAATTCCAATTAGTGACTTAACAAACATTGTCTTCATTGTTGAGTTTGTCTATGATACTGGTTTCTTATGATTTCAGTGACGCAATCTTAACTGTGAGCAAGACATACAAACAGACAAAGAAATACATATACTTCTGTATTAAATCTTACATTCTGGCATTAGCTCTTGAACCTGACCATTGACATGAGTCTTAAACCATGGAGTATATCAGTTCTATTTTTGTACTTGCTTTTTCACTTTAACAAAAGAGTAAAATTCTTCTCACGCTCGTATGATATGGTGAATTGAAATGTACTTTTTACAGAATTTTATTGGCTCTTTAACACATTGGAAGTTTTAAGGTCACTACACTATACATTTTGTGCTCCAAAATTGCATGCAAAGTACTGTGCTGTCACCCGTCCAGTCTTGGATGACAGAAAATGAAGTCGTTGCTGTCTACGCTGCAGTCTAGCATGAAAGATTTGGGAAATAGCACATTCTATTTTTCATGCAGTTTTACATGCGAAGTTGGAGTGTCAACAATGAAAACTTTGTCTCGTCCTGTGACTGTGACAGCTTATGGTCTGTTTGAAACAGGACTAGCACTGATGAATTATCATTAAAGTAAACTAAATACAGTTTATTTGAAACAAGTAATCGTGGATGATACAATTACTGTTGGAAGCTAGCACACCAGTGGTCACTGATGATGAAAACAGTACTTTCGTTTTCCTCATTAATAAGCTTTCTTTATTAAATTTATTTATTTATCATGGTTATCTTTATTAAAAGAAACTTAATTGAACAAACATTTATTCAGAAATGCAACAAAGTGTTATCAGTTAATATATTTGATTTAAAAAAGATTGCAAAACCGAACCTGGTGTTAATTATTATCAGACAAATTATACATTATTTTAAGTGATGCAGCTGGGCAACCTTATGGTTAGAGCAACAATCATTAAAACAAATTATTGGTGAAAAGAAGTAATCGATAAATGAAATCACTTTAAAGAAAAATAACACCAATACATTTTATTTGACATTTAAGGTTATATTACAGCTCATTAAGCAAGATACTTCGAACACTTCACTATTTGCCACTATCTAATAACACCAAACAACTTGACACTCAATGTTGTCATTTCGTCCATGTATTTGCATTATTCTTTTAGTTAGCTTATCAGCGCTAATTGCTCAAACTCTTCGATAGACAATCTCTGCATTAACAACGAGCATATCCCCGAATTCTTAATACACGCGCATCAGAACATCAAAACTGTTGCTTGGTAAAATGCATCGTGTGAAGTCAACGCAGCAGGACAAGCATCACAGCTGTCTGAATCAAACATTGGAAGCAAAAAAAGCATGCTAGATTGGAGTGCAAAATGCATCGTGTGAAGCGAGCTGTACTCGCCCATATTCTCAGAGGACCCATCTGTCAGTCGCAACCCATTAGTTGATAAACACTGAAATAGATGATTTGATAAGGTTCCTTGAATAACATCAATGTGTAGATCTGTAGATATGTATATAAATTGAAGAGGAGTTTTTGACTTATACCTTTTGTTTCCTGTTTTTTTAAATAAATTCCACTGACCCCATGAGTTTTAAATTGGTTATGATTGATAGATCTTTCTGAAGCATTCAACACTAAGGAAAACACAGTGTTTGCTTTTCTTTTATCTAGTTTTTCGTGTAAAAAAATCACAATTTTGCCAAAGCATTGATAAATCCTTATTCTGGTCTTAATTTTTTGTGTGAAATGTTTGTTGCTCTGAATGAGAGACTTTGATTTTTAATCTCATCTTGTCTTCCCAGGTCTGGCAAATGGCTGAGAACATCTACAATGACGAAGAACCAGAGACTCCAGCATCAGAGTTGGAACCAGGTGCCTCGTAAACATGCTTCTCTGCGAAGCCTGGTTATGTGTGATTCTTCACCCAGTGCTTAAAGTATGCCTTGAAATCGTTAGGCCACTACTGGGCGTGGTGGATTACCCATGAACTGAGCAACATTTTATATATTTCTCAGAATTACATGAAAGAATTCTTGGTCTTTTCTATTTCTGTTCTGTGTTTGGTGCATCACCCTTTGGAAAGACTTACTCCATGCGATGGTGTTGTTGACACCACTGTTCTTGTTCTTTTTCAGTTAGGGTGTTTGTCTTGCCCCCGTTGTTAACCTCACTGTATGTAAATTCAATTATCTGGACATGTAGTTTCATGACATTATTTCTATAAAAATGTCATTGACTTCATTAATTAATTGCAATTGTTCTCCTTGAAGAAATTGTACTTCAACCACTGAGGACTATGGTCAATGGAATTTTTTAGTTTCCAGAACTTGTGATATTTTGAAAAGTTATTGTTTCCTATGTTCTGACCAATTATGTGAATAATGCATATTATATATGCAAGGAATATAGGATACGAGTGATTTATCTGGCTGGTGCCAGGCAAGGACGGAGGAGATAATCTGTACCTGAGCAGTTTTGAGGAATAGATACTTCAAGTTTTTTAGAAGCCCCAAAGTTATTCATTTGAACTATGTGAATTCTGTAATTATAACATCTGTTCAAAATGAATTTTCCTTAATTTTTCTGATGACCATTAAAATTGTGTGCAGTAATATTATTTAGAGCTGTTAAAAGTCTTTATACAAATTTTTGTAACTTCATCTTTTCAGCCACTTGTAATTGTCATTTTGTGTAATAAAATATTAATGAATTTTGAACATGATTCATTTCAACTGGGAAGTTTTTGTTATGATAGTGCTCAACTCTTATAATTGAGTGAAAGCAATGAGAACAGACCTAAAATGTGTTTTCAAGCCAAATAAAATTGCTCATATGTTTGTTCACCCCTCTGAGTTGGGTGATGGCTAACAATTTGGCTTTCGGTAATCACACATTTGGTTTATGGTGGTGAGTTTTTTAGGCCAATACTTCTCTACTCAACTTTTTCCAAGCCCTCACCTTCCACTTTGGGCTCTTTAAATTCTACACATATTTGTCATTAAGGAATGAAGTGATTGATTATTCATCCAGGCTATAAATGAAACTGATAGTAACATTTAAGTACTAGTTTTCCCAAAGCATAAGCCCTTTGAAATTGTGTTCGTAAAAATGTGACAAAATAAGATTTGTGGTGATAAAAGTATATTTATTATAATGAATTGTAGAATTTATTAATTAAATTTATTCCTTTGATATCTCTATTTAATTTAACACTAGAATAGTTTTACCACTTGAGGTAGTGGCCTCTGAAACAATTTTTTCTATCCACAATGAGACCAATAAAGGGTAACTCTTAAAAGGTATACACCAACTTGATTGAAGGGTTTGTATGAGAATGTAGGAAAAATTTCAGATAGGCTTCTTACTTTAAAAAAATTACTTGAAGTTTATTTTTCATATTAATATGGTGGTCACAACCTTTATTAGAAAATGTTTTACAGTTGTATTGGCACAGTAAATAAGTACATTCTAATTTGTGTTCCACTTCAATATTATATCATTAGAATATAAGGCTTCAGGTTTTATTTCACACACACACACAAATGATTGAGAATTTAAACATGTAGAAAATTAGGTAAACGTGAGCTAGATATTAATGTTTGAAAACTCATGAGCACAGACTGCTCGTGAGTTTGGAGGAATTTCTTCATACAGCATTTATAAGATACTGTTGTTAAGTATTTGTCATTGTGGGTGCAAACTTATTTTATTGAACCATGTACAAATCTTCCCTCAGTATGTCAAGGGTGAAAATGTTTCCTGTATCTCGACTAGTTCAGAGCTCTATGCAGATGTGCTCTCTTTTGTTACATTGATCTACTGACTGTACTGTATTTCTAAATCTGTTTTTAGTTCATATTAACTAATACTTATAAGGGATTTTGTAAGTTTTGTGAACAGCCATTGTGAAATTCTTTCTCCTTGGTTGTTAGGTTGAGACTCATGGAAAATTTGAACCAAGATTGTCAGGATTGAATACAAAGTAGTATTCAAGTAAGACATTTTTTTTGCTTAATAATTAACCTAGTAATGCAATGATAGGAATTTTAAAAATGTTGACAAATAATTTAAGTTTAAATATGCCTTTATGGATGATTCTTGAAAAAATGAAATACACAACACATTTACTCACATTTTCAACTGAAAAGTAGGCATGAAACATTGAGCATCTAAACAAATATGAAGAAAAAAAGTTTGACAGAAGCCCTTTTACCACACCTTGGAACTTTTTTCAAAAAGTATCCACACAAGCTCAAGTACAATCTTGCACTTGTCAGACTCCTCTTTGTAGCTCCATGCTTCTTTTCCATCCTAGGTAAGGTGCATCAGCCCCAAGAGGATCACTGTAGTTAATGGAATGTTTGCTCAATTCTTCATGACCGCTGTATTTACGCCAGGACATCTGCATAATTCAATATTTTAATCATTGTAACCTTCCCCTATTAAAGATCATTTACAAAGAAAACTCATGGACATGTAGTTACAGACCCTGTATTGAAATTTGAACCACTCTGTTCAGTACGTGAAATCATAGAAACAAATTCTTGGTTCATGTGGTTCCTAAATTTCAATGAAATTATTCCAAGTTTTAAGAGCACTTAGACTCTTAAACAAATAACATAAAGATGATGCTAATTGTTGAATTAATGAATAATAATATGTTGTCAGTTTAATTAAATAAAAAATAATTTCTACTTACATGATTAATAGCTTAATAAATAAAACAGTATATTGAGCGCACAGTAAAATACAGTATTTTAAAGTAGTCTCTTGGCATTCATTTATACTATTGCTCAAGTGTTTAATTTTTAATTATTACTCTAGGTAGCTATTAAAAAGGTCTCTTAGATAAATGTATGTTATTCATGCATTTTTGAGAAAAATGCCTCAAAACACTACTTTTATCTATAATTCCATTTACTCTTTACCAGAAGTAACTAACTAATTAGTTTTGTAAAGGAAACTATTTCTTGAGTCCAGAATGTTTATCTGCGGTGGGAGTAGAATGAGTATTTTGTCATTTTCATGAACCAGTTTAACAGATCCATAAGGGCAGAGAAGTATACCATTAAATAGAATGATGAAATAAGTTCATGCATTTCAAATATCTCTTAAGTGAATAAAGATATCAAAGTGTCAGTTTCACTAATAGTAAGATGAGTCTTGTCGTAGAGCCAATCAATTGGATTCACCAAAAATTTATTAACTTTTTTGCTGGAGAGATATTTAATCATGTTATTTTTTGTTAGAAAGGATGTAATATTTTCAGTGCTACTTTTAAGCCCCTAAAATGACTAATAAAGAAGATATAACATTGGTTGAATTTGAACAAACGACAGTAGCATAAGAGTACCACCAATCTTTCAACATTTCTGAATATAATGAATGGGAAGACCCTTGTCATGTTCCAGGATGAAGTCTTTTAATACTTTAATCATGTTCATTCCAATTATATTAGAAAACATTTCAATATTGATTGTTATGCAGCTGTTGTTAATTCAAATTCAATAAATGTCATATCTTTGTACTCATCCTTTAGTGGGCTTTAAAGTATCACAAAACTAAATAGTTCCATTTAAAAGAAAGGAATATCTCTGCCACTGAGAAAGCTGCTAGGAATATGTCAAATGATTTTTATCTTACAAACAGTAATCTTACAACTCCATGTTATTTTCTATGTGGGAGACATTTCAGGTGAACGTTCTTTCTGATCACTATATTAATAACTTATATGTAATACTAATAAGAAAATTCATACATTAGTGGCCAGTTTTTGGGATATATCTTTAGAGACTTACCTGCTCTCTTCTAATCATATGTCGTTGCTCCATGAACTGCTGCTTCCCTTCACAGTTTCCAAATCTCTATGGATGTTTTTCTCTTGCATACTATCCATTGCCTTGTCTGTAGTTATCACTCCCAGTAACTCTAAAGAATTACCATATTTTTGATTTCGCATGTTCATAATTTCAGTTTCTTTCACTACAATTGACTCTACATTAATTCGTTCCTGCTCATAGTCCTCTTCACACTCCTCATTGTTACTATTTTCTTCACTCATCTTATCACTGCTTTCTTCTCTCTCTTTTTCATTATCATGTCTATCTTCATCTTTGTGATTATTATCTTCTGTACCATCACTTTCCTCTTCATCAGTATCATACTCTTCACTTTCTTCATCACTATCATTCTGTTCACTATTCTCATCGTCATCATCATCATCATCATTCTCCTCACTCTCCTCCTCTGTATCATTCTGTTCATCTTCCTTACCTTCTGCTCTCTCTTTCATGGTGTTTCCTTCACTCCCCTTGTGACCAAGCATCTCTTCACAATTCTTTTCTTCTTTTCTTTCAATATTATGACTCTCCAAATCACTTTTCTCCTCCCCTTTTCCTTTCTCCCTCTTATCATCACTTTCTTCTTCTCCTTCCTCATCCTCTTCTTCCTCCTCGTCTTCATCTCCTTTTCCTTTCTCTTTTTTACTTTCATCCCCTACTTTGCTTTTCTCACCTGTTTCTTCACCTTGTTCCTCATCTTTGTTTCTCTCCTTATCTTTACTTTCCTCTCCTTCACTTATCTCCTCCTCTTCACTTTCCTCCTCTTCTTCAATTTCCTCCTCTTCTTTACTTTCCCCCTCTTCTTCACTCTTCTGATCCTCTCCTATCTCCTCTTCTTCACTTTCCTGATCCTCTCCACTCTCCCCTTCTTCACTTTCCTCTTCTTCTCCTTCTATTACCTTCTCCTCTTTACTTTTGTTTTCTTTTTCTTCACTATATCCTTCTTGTTTACAATTCTCATCCATTTCTTCGCTTCCTTTGTCTTCCTCTTCTTCACTTTCCTCCTCTTTTTCTTTACTTTCCTCTTTAATTTTTTCCCCTTCACTGCCCATATCGGTAAATATATAGCTTTGGCTGTATCCTGAATTTGTAGTGTGTTCTTGATCTCTATCATTCTCTTCATCACAATCTTTGTCTGTTGTGCCAGTGATCAATATTTTCTTGACACTTTCATCTCTCTCTCCCTCCTTTTTTTCTTCATTTGCCACATTCTCTTGCCTATTATTCTTCAATTGAATTATCTCCTCATGTGATAGATCTCCTTCATGTTGTATGAATTGCTCTTCATTCTCAGACACTCTCTTCTTCGTACTTTCTCTCTCTTCTTCTTCTAGCTTTTGCTGCAACAGCATTTGTTGCTTTCGTTCCTTCTCTTCCCGTTGCTCTTCTCTTCGCAATGCTGGCCATATTCGCAAAGAGTATATTTTCTGGCGCGTTACTGGATGAAATACCTTTAATAAGCAATTGGATTTCATAGTTAGAATAAGTATAGTGTTGGTTTTGGAAGATAACATAATGATAGAATAATAACACATAATGAATAATAGATTAACTATTCGTTAGAGTGAGGAAAAAAAAGGAACAGATTCAGAGAGCAAGCAGTGCAGGTTAAGACCCATCAGCAGACATGCCCATGCTAAATCTAAAAACTCCAACCTATTTATCATTCTAATATCACTTACATTTTGTGTACTTTCATTTTGACTTGTGAAACTATTTCACCATTAATTCATCAGAAAGTTGAATTCTTCTTTTATTCTCCAGCAAATCCAACCTTATTTCTTGGAATGATACTAAATAAATATTAAACTGTTTCCTGTGTTGGATGTTTTATACTATACTCTGTGAGATGTTTTCTTTTTTTTTAAATTCCCAAAGTTTTTACAAACATCCTTCATAGGAAGGATAAGTTGAGGGTAGAAAGTAGTTAGGGAAGTAACAAAAGAATTATTACTGGTCATTTCATGTCACGTGATTCAATAGCTTTTACCCTACGATTTCCAATTGCTTTCATTTTAAATATGCTTAAAGTAACAAATCATATAAAGTCTGTTTTTGTTTTTTTAAAATCTCATTTTATTATAATACAAGAGAGTTTAATGGCGTAAATAAATCCATATTTATAAATTATTTGCGTGAAGAAACATGGAAAGATGTTTACAATTGCCAAAACACCGACGACAAATTCAATGTATTTATCTCAATATTCCTAAAACATTACAACTCTAGCTTTCCCATAAAACGCAAGTTAATTAACACAAAGAAATACAATAGATGGATCACCCAAGGGATAAGGATTTCTTCAAAAAACAAACGCCGTTTATATTATCTTTCAAAACGCTATAACCAACCACCCGAATTCCATAATTATTTTCGTAAATATAAGACTATTCTTCGAAAAGTAGTCTGCAGCTAAAGTTATGGAAAACTACAGGCATATACTAAAATCGAACAACCGGATGAAAGCCAAGTGGAATATTGTTAAAAATTACACGTCAACTTCTGAAAATCGCGAAGTAAATGTTTCTTTACTAAACGATGGCAAAATCGTAACAAATCTTTAGGACATCGCAAATTTGTTTAATTCTCACTTCTCAGAAGTTGGTAAAATAACGAACTCAATATATCCAAATCAATGTCCTCCAATTATATCCACCCACATACCCAATTCTATGTTCACTTCCGAAACTAACGCCAGTGAAGTCATGGGAATCATCAGCTCCTTAAAAAACAAATTTTCACGAGGCATAGATGATATACCTGAGTTTATTGTTAAATCTTCGTCCCACGCTATATTAAATCCACTCGTAAATATTTTTAATAGTTCTTTATCGGAAGGGGTGTTTCCCAATATATTTAAGAGAGCTAAAGTGAAACCTTTACACAAGAAAGGAAACAAACTTAATATTGGAAATTACCGACCAATATCTCTACTACCCACTTTCTCAAAAATCCTAGAAAAATTGTTCTATAAGCGTCTTCTAGATTTTTTATCAAAATATAACATTCTCTCTGACGATCAACACGGTTTTAGGAAATCCTTTTCCACTACAAGCGCCATATTTTCCTTCTTAAACGATGTTACCACATCTCTAGACAGTGGAGAAAATCCTCAGGGTGTTTTTCTTGACTTATCCAAAGCATTCGATGTCATCGATCACGGAATTCTCCTTACCAAATTGCATTCTTTAGGCATTCGTGGACTTCCACATCAATGGCTAACTTCTTATTTAAAAGATAGATATCAACAAGTAGAAATATCCTATACTAAAAATAAAATACTTGAGCGTTGTCTTTCAGAAACAAAGCCACTTACTTGCGGAGTACCCCAAGGATCAATTCTCGGTCCTATACTCTTTTTATTGTATGTGAACGACATATCATCCACATCAGATTGCAAAATGGTTCTTTTTACTGTGTAAGCACGCCAATGCTAATAAAATTTTGTCTAACCTTTGGACTTCGTTCCATGCAAATCGTCTCATTGTAAACACGGACAAAAGTGTCTATGTAATTTCACAACAGTAATACAAAATCTTTACTCCAGGTTTGTCTTTCTTTAAATGGAACACAATTAAAAACTGTTACGAATACAAAATTCGTAGGTCTCCATATTCAAGACAACCTCAAATGGAATTGTCACATTGACAATCTTAATTCCCAATTAAGCAAATTGTGTTACGCATTCCGAATCTTAGTTAACGCAGTTAGTCCACGTATTTCCCGTTGCGTATATTTTGCAAACGTTTACTCCCATTTACGTTACGGCATTACCTTCTGGGGTAATTCCGGTCAGAGTATTCAAACTTTCAGAATTCAGAAGAGGATAGTTCGGATAATTTGTAAATCTCACCCCCGAAACTCTTGTAAACCTTTATTCAAGGAATTAAATATCTTAACACTTCCCTGCATTTATATTTATGAAACGGTCGTGTTTGTTAAGACCGAATTACTGAAGTGCCACCCTTGCTTTATACGAAACAGTCTCGTTCACGAACACTATACACGCAATAGTAGTAATATTCATCGCCCTAGAGTGTCAACCACTCTTTGCCAAAAGGGACCATACCATTCGGGAATCGTTCTATATAATTCCCTGCCCAAGAATATAAAAGATATTATGAAATTGAATATCTTCAAATCCGCGGTTAAAAACTACCTCCTGCACCAGTGCTTCTACACTGTAAAAGAATTTATTGATTTTAACAAAAGTTAAATTCGTCTTGTGCTTTATCACGCCATTGCTGTAGTACTTTTTAAACAACTTATAACAATTTCAAAAACTATTTTCTTGCATGATTGTGTTGTCTTATGGCTCATATTAATTTAGTTTTATGTGTACTCAACTTTGGCACGGTTGTGTACATAAATTCTGTAGCCCCATCCTGGCCCGGGTTTTTCTCCGTTTTTCCTTCGGGTAGAGGCGGATTTATTATACAGGTTCTCTAGGGTTTCTCTAGGGGCGTGTTTATTGTAACAATAATTCGTGAATTTAGTGGGTTTTTTTTCAACTCTTATGATTTTTAAACACTATA
>NNCF01126600.1:120773-131713 GCA_002313205.1 Laupala kohalensis | reverse complement strand
GGGCCCTTGATCGGAATTGATGGGATGGTCTCTTGCTTGCTTCCGGAGAGTAAATTAGTTTATTGTCCTTCACGTGGTCATACGCAGTTTGTACTGTTTTTTGACAATAAATTTATTTATTTATATAATATGAGTTTAAAAATCTAAACATTTCTCAATTTTTGCTGTACAGTGTTGCATATAAATCATGATATCTCAGCATATAATTGGAATGTTTAAAAAATAAAAGTAGCTTTCTCTTCAGAATATCGTCAGCTTTCATATGTTATGTCGCTCAATAAACATATTTAAAAATTTAAAATCATTGTTAATATTTAAAATTTTAATACATTAAGTTAAAGAACTAAAACAAGAAAAACTTTTCAAAAAATATATTCCAATTCTTCTCTATTTCTACCACCTCTGCAAAATTTCAACTTGGGATTTCAATGAGGTCATGCAGGAAAGAATTATATTTGATTTGCATGATACACATAGAAAGGAAGTGTACTTTACACAACAAATAGTGGCACATACAAAATTAAAATGTTTAAACATTATTTTTCATTACAACATTATTTTTAAATTATATTTTATACCTCATTGTTAATTTAAAACTAACCAAATTAATTTGTAAACAATATTATAAACTTTGAAGAAACTTAGTTTTTTATTGTTCTGGGACTGGGCTTTAATGTAATACAGCAATATATCAAGGTTCCCATGAGCATAAGAATGCCCTAAAATTATCCTAAATTTTAAAATCATTTAGGGTCGTCAAAAAAGGCCCTAACTTTTGTTTCAAGGTCAAAAAAGACATTTTTCCATTCTGAGGCATTATTCCCTTGGTTTTGCTCCCGATACAAACATGTAAAAGAGTGAAAGGGTCTTTTATATATATACGCCGGACACAATTTTTAAGTATTTAAACATATGGAGTGTTTCTTCTAATTAAAAAAAAAATGCAAAGTGTTTCGTTACAATTTAAGTTTATTAATCGTGTAATTTAGTAGTTCTCATTTACTTTTTTAACTGAATTTTAATTGAAAATATTTATTCTCATGCCCTTCTTGACTATAAAAGGAAATTTTAGTGGTACATTTATTGTTCTCTCGAATTTTGCAAAAAATGTTCATAATTAAGAAGGAAATTCTTAGACCATCATGTTTGAATGTTTTAATACTTTTGCTTTATAGTATAATTTTGGTGTTTTATTTTATTATTTATAATGCAAATTCAAAATGTTGTTATAATTTATATGAAATCACTGTGTATGACCTAAATTAAATTAATTATTAAAAGGATGTTGTTAATCAAAACAATGTGCCATGTCAACAGCCGATGTGACGGATGTTGACAAATTGTGACGGATGGGGACTCAAACCCGGGACCTCCTGCTCTGGCCACAGATGTACCATCCACTGCACCACCCGCCTCAATCCCAAGTCTGTATGCAACTTCTACCTGGCCTGATACAGTGAATGCACTTGAGCTGAAGTTGCGTACGGACTTGGGATTGAGGCGGGTGGTGCAGTGTATAGCACACCTGTGACCAGAGCAGAAAGTCCCGGGTTCGAGTTCTGGTCCATTGCAATTTTTACCTGGCTGTTGACATTACTAATACTCCTGCACAAGTAATATTCGGAAGTTGTGAATCAAAACATCGTGATCTTAACAACCTTAAACTTTGTGATTAGTTTTAAAAACCTTTGAAAAGACTTTAAATCTTAGTGCAGGATAAGTGTGGGAACAGTGTAAACTGACTTGTAAGATTTTCATTTGTAGAATTATGAAAATCTCATTATTTTACACAAACGTGTAATAGAATGAAATTGAAAAGTCAAATCCTAAAATGTAACATTGTGCTAATTATTTAACTACCACAGACTACTGATTACAGGCCACCTGATTAGCTCAAAGACAGACA
Organism: Laupala kohalensis; assembly: GCA_002313205.1. Classification (NCBI taxonomy): domain Eukaryota; kingdom Metazoa; phylum Arthropoda; class Insecta; order Orthoptera; family Trigonidiidae; genus Laupala; species Laupala kohalensis. The sequence continues at coordinate 129,807 of NNCF01126600.1, read as the reverse complement.
AGACTGAATATCAACTTACCACAATAGCTTGTAAAGCAAGTACTGCTTGTTTAAGCATACCTTTACAAGCAGGAACACATTAGAAAGATGTTGCAACATGCACTAATTTTAGTCAACAGGATAACAGTCCTTTTATGTTTTGAATTTTCTTCTTCTTCTCCTCCTCCTCCCCCCAGGGCACTTACATCTAGTAAATACACGTTTGGCAAACACAGGGCCCCGAGCTGAGTCTGGCATTACTTCCACTTACTTGTGCTAGGCTCCTTCCTTTCTATTTCCTGACCTTCCTTGGTCACCTCTTGTTCTTTTTGATCCTGACGCTAGTAGGTTGCAAGGGCTAGGGTATCTTTCATTTTCGTTGTAATGTTACTAGAGGTAGACTTTCTTCTATATTCTTTCCTATATGGCCTCTCTCGACCAACTCTTGTTTGTTTTGACCCCAACTATTAGAGTATTCAAGGTTGCAGAGAGTCTTTGCTATGTTCTCCCCAACTTTACTCTTTAGGGGAGTAAACCCACCCAAATCCCGCTGGTCGGAAGTGGTAGGGACCTGTCCTATCAGTCCCATGGTGTAGGATTAATCACCCACTCATGGTTTTCAAATTGATTCAGAGTAATTTAGATTTTTTTTCAATGTAATAAATACAACTATTATTGTGGTTTGTTTATTTTATTTTTAATTTACGACACGAAAAGTATGCTAATTTTATTTTTTTCTGTTTAAGTGGGAATGAAAATGGATGCATTTTTACATTCTGTTTTAAAACTTTGATCTGTTCTGAGATACCATATTGAAACTTGTAGTTTAATATAATGTTATAGCTTACAATAAATATTATGGCTTTTCATTTTGTTAATACCACTGTATTCAGTGTTGTAACTATCAAAGTCCAGGCCCCCAGGCAAAATGTAGTTCATGGCCCCATAGTGGGTGTAGTTTCTATATTTTAATAAAGTTACATTTAGAAATATATTTTATGATTTTTAAAGTAAAAAATACAACATATCTTAGTAAGTGTTTAGTAATTTAAATTAATAATATTTACATACCATATATTTTTAATGCAGTAATTGTACAAAAAATTCCATGATACATTTATATTTTCATATGATGTTCTTTCGTTTCAGTGAATGTTTTTACAAACTGATCTAATCTGCTTCTTAAATCATTTGTTAGCTCATTTTTGATGGATAAAACCACTTAATCTCTTAATACATGGAATTTCTCTAAGCTGACAGGGTCTTTCTACATACTATGGTTCTAAACTATTGCTCCAAATAGGCTTTAAGTGGTATGAATTAAAAGCAAGAATGTCATTTTTTTAAACCCATACATAAGGGTGTAGCGTCTTATTTGGATTGCAATCTACCCTGGTGACATTCGACTTTCTCTTCACTACATTAATAATAATAATAATAATAATAATAATAATAAATATTTTGAGCAGTATGAAATGATTGCCTATTTTGTGGCACTGGCACTCTGACTACAAAACAAACCAATTTAAAATTTGTAATTTTGTTTGTCGAGAACTATGAATGATTCTCTCTAATGTACTAATGAAGGAACAATATAAAATCATTTTAAATTATTATGGCATGAAAACCTTTGCAATTGCTTAAGAAAAATGAAAAAGAAAATATTAAAAATAATATGGAAAATTGTATATTATGCTTTTAAATTGATTGATTATGACTAGATTACATAAAATAATGTTTTTTAAAAATCATAATGCTTTTGATTTAATAATAAATTTTCTTCACAAACATCAAAAATCATGAAGAATGTCCCATATTAATTCCAGAGGTAGGGGGCCCTATGTACCTGGGGTCCCAGGGCAATGTCAGGGTGAACAGGGTGCTAGTTATGCGAATGATATGTTGTTATGTAAAGTTTGCTTCCATGTGTATCATGCAGATCAAAAATATATTTTTTCTATATGTTCTCCTTTAGATTCCAGGTTGAAATCTTGTGTAAAGATGGTAAAAATAAAGAAGAACCAGCATATTTTTTTTGAACATTTTTACTCATTAATTTTTTAATTTTTTTTTTACAATTTCAAATAATAACAATAATTTTAATTTTCATCGAGTGATATATTATATGAAAGCTTATGATATTCTGTAGAGTGTGCTACTTATATTTTTCAAATAGCTTAATTCTGGATTGATTTATTTCAATACAAGCATGGCAAGTTGACCCAAAATCACAATATTTTTGCAATTCCAATAAGCCAAAACTCAAAAATGGCAAATGATATAACATTAATATTTTCCATATATTCTTACAAGTGAGCAAGTGTAAGAAATGATGAGAAGATTGATGGATATAAGGTAAAAAGCTATTGAAGAATTGGATCACTTGACATTGCACATCCAGTTATTATAACAACTCCCAAGATAAAGAGATTTTTAGAACACCTTGGTTACTTTCTTCTTACAATATAATATAAGAAAATTTCTGTACTTGCTTGTTATTTAAGAGAAAATACAGGACCATTTCAAAATATTAAACATTCGCTTTTATTTGTGTATAGAAAACTGCACCACATGGAAAAAGGAGGGGTGCAACAAATATAGGTAGAGTATGACAGCGACTTGCCATTTTGTTATTGAATGTTAGAATTCTCAGATTCTCATAAAATTGTACTAGGTAGCAATTTAATGTTCACAAATTCCATAAAAATATTTTATATTTTAAATAAACCTTTTTACACTTTTCGACATGTTTGTTGCAGTATGGTTTCATAATGTTATACTAGCGACATGATGTATTAACTAGCAAATCACAAAATAAGGTGATAATTATATTTTAACTCTTAGTTAATGATATTGAGAAAAAAGGTATATAATTTTACTTCAAACAAAAACTTTTTTTTTCTGATGGAACAAAAATTTTAATTTTATCTTCTAAAAGATAACTTAAGACAAAAAGAAAAAAAAAAGGAAAATTTTTCAAGCCTTTAATCAATAATTTTATAATTCACTATTTGTGTTTGTGAGAACTATTGATATATTTATCTGTCCTCCATCCAATTATAAATAAACAATTACAAATAACACAACAACATAAGTGAAATCTAAACTATGCTTATTTAGATGGCAACTACATGGAAATAATAAATCATTTTATACCATTTTGACATGAAAATATTCAACTAGAGATGCATTATGAAATTTGTGCATTTGAATATTCTTCTGTTCAAGTATTGCAAATCAGATGCACTCTTCTGATTTGCAATATTCACATGACTTTTACATGACGTAAAAGTATAATAAAAGTGAACTATTTCTATCTGACAGTATTAGAGAAAGATTTGCTATGGAAACTAATTGGATAGAAAGTTAATGAGTGTTAAAATTTATCAACAATTACAGATGTAAATTTATGGTTCTTTTGAATACTGTCAAGCAACTAAGGGTGAAAATGAGATGCAGATTCTGTCAATGCTTTAATATCTACATTAACTTTTCTTTGCAGTAAATTTAGATAGCTTTTCATTTGAACAAATCAAGTGAAGAGGGCTACTTCAGGGCCAACTATATCACATGGGCAAGAGATGGAGGAAAAGATGTTTAAGTAGGGAAAGGAATGAGAAATAGAATTTAATCTGAAATTAGGAATTTCTTTTTCATATATATCCATGAAGTGACACTTGATGATTATCTCACAAAATTATGTATTGGTAAAACCTATGGTGGAAGAAGGGGAAAGCCAAATGTGTGTCTCCGCTGGGTCATTCTGTATCAAATCAACCAAGCCATAGCACCCGCCATCTCAGATTTTGATGAAATTTGGCACACTTGTTCATACCATCAAGTTAGTGATTCACATGTATTTTTGTGTTCCTAGGTTCCATAGTCTCTTCATTAAGTAGATTATAAATTTTGCATTTTTGAGGGAATTATTGCTTCTGTGACTCCAGGTAGAGATCTGTGCATTAAATTAAGAAATTTATAACTCCAAGTATAATTCATGAATCAACATCAAAATTTATGTACATATACTTTAAAGAACATAAATTAAGGGGACAAATGTATTGAGCTTGTATTTATAGTAAAAAAAATGTTTTAGAATTGAGAAAAATTATTTTCTATTAATTTTGGGCATGAAAATCTTTGTTTCTTTTAAGTAATATATCTCAAAAGGCCAAAATCAGACCTGAATAATTTTTTTATGAATAAGAGCTTAAAGTGTGGGGAAAGAAAAAAGTGGTCCTGCTCTCACCTGCTTAGTAATTTTTTGTTATAACAATAAGATTATTTTTTATCATATTGCATTTTAGTAGGAAAAGTAGATCATGCCTACACTCAGAAATCTCACAGTGTCACATGGAAACTTGCACAAAATAGAAAAAATTGATAAATGTTGAAAGTTCTTTTGGTTTTAAGAAGTGAAGTGAGTGCTGAATGTTTACTTACTGTTTGGGAACATCATAAAAAATATTACCTTTCAATGTATAAAAGCTATCAAACAGTGTACCTTGATCTGTTTGAAAGACATAAAATTTTAATGAAGAAAGGGCTGAGAAGTGTATCTGTAAATTATGCACTTCAAATAAATACCAAGATTGGTGATGTAAAAAAACAAAACTATTCCTGGGCAAAAAATCTGTCATCACTGCTGAAACCAAGTTAAACCTATAAATTAAAAAGTGAAGAACCTGAACGCGTACCTTACTATGACGATGTTGTGGGAAATTCACCTTCTGAAGCAGATAAAGCCATAATGGAAGTAAAGACTCCAATTAAAGTTCATTCTCTCAATTGCCATAGGAGACTTGTTTATGAAAAAAGAAAGAATAAATCTGCATCGTTGGAGAAATAGTTTTACAAGAAGAATTCCCTGAAACTTCTAACAAAGAAGCAGAGGAAAGTGAGAAAGCAGCGAAAGCAAAGGATTTGGTTATATTTGTAGATTTAATGAATGAAAAATCAGTAACTTATCTACCAACAAGAGAAAAAATTCAAGTTTCAAAGCTTATTCCTCACTTGTGGAGTAAAAATAGAATTATGACAGAATTCAATGTAAGTTTTTTTATGGTCCGCAAAGTGAGAGAACTCCTCGAAGAGAAAGGAATACTGGCAATATCTGAGCCGAGGCGAGGTTAAAAGTCCGATGATATTGTTGTTGGTTTAGATAAACAATTTTATCAAGATGACAGTATGATAATTCCTGGACAAAAAAATAAAATCAGTGTTGTAAAGAATATTTACGAGCAGAAAAGATTGATTTTAGGAAATTTAAATCAGTTATATGTAGCTTTCAAGTTTGCACATCCTATGATCAAAATTGTTTTTTCCAAGTTTTCTGAGCTCCGCACTAAATGGTGTGTGCTTGCAGGATCATCTGGTTCACATGCAGTATGCGTCTGCTGTATCCATGAAAATGTTTCACTATTGCATGCAGCTTCTATAGAAGTGACACAGAGAGATTTGATTCAGTATCTTGTGAGTTCTGAAGACAACCAAGACTGTATGTTAAGACATTGCTCTTAGTGCCCACCAACTGAAAATTTGAAGAACTTTTTATGAGCAAAGTTTGAAGAATGGGATTCAAATGATGAAATATCTTACAACTTGGATTTCAATCGCATTCAGCAAGTGACATTGAAGGTGACTTAAGATGAATTCATGACAGTTCTAACAATAGTATGGAAAAACTTGTTCCTCATTCATTCATTGCTAAATCTCAGGCAAATTATTTGAAAGAATTGAAACCAAATCTTCCTTACAATAAAGCAATTATTCTTAATTAGCAATTAAAGCTTGAGTGAAGATATTTCATTTGTCATACAAAATAAACTCAGGGATATTGCTGGTTGAAAGATCAATGTTCTTTACACCATGCTGTTATTTTACTGAATCTGAGTTTAGTGAAGATTTTATTGTTCCCTATTTATGTGTTATATCAGAAGATTTGGAACATTATATGCGCTGCCTTTGTTTATGAAACACAAAAATTTGTGACAAAATTTCTCTATGTCAATTTCCCTTCAGTTAAACATGTGAATTATTTTTCGGATGGTTGTGGGGGACTGTATAAATACTGCAAGAAATTTTTGAATCTGTGCAATCATAAGAAAGATTATTGTCTAACAGCAGAATGGACATTTTTTGCAACAGGTCATAGAAAATCCCCCTGCAATGGCATTGGAGGCACCGTATACAAGAGCTAGCCTGCTGATGCCAACAGGAAGTAATATCGACACAACTAAAAAGTCTTTGATTACTATCAAGCCAACATTAAAAATATTGAATTTGCCCTCATAAAGAGAGAGGATCTCTTAGCTACCAGACAATAGCTTGAAAGTCGATTTTTGAAGGCTAAAACTGTGTCAGGTACGCTGAGTTATCACCATGTCACCCCTCTTTCAGAATTCTTATTTGGAATGAAGAGGATCAGCTTTGATGCTGATTTTTCCATAACATTCAAGTTATGAGGTAAAATTATCCATAATGATAATGTCACAATTATTGACAATTCTTTCATCTCATGTATCTATGACGATCATTGGTTTTTTGGNAAGAGACAGCATCCAATTTATGCACCCATATGGACCAGCACAACTTTTTGGGGGGGCCGGAAGGAAAGGAAGATATTTGTTTTGTACCACTCATCAATATTATGACCTCTGTTCCTCCACCTACAGCTCAGAACTTTTTATGAAAGGATGTATCAAAGAAGAAAAAGTTTCTTTTGAACAGCGGAGGTTCATTGAACTTTCTAAAATAGCATAGTGGACCTGTTTTCCTAGCCAGTAATAGAAGAATAAGCACACAAAAACTCTACTTTATTGTCATATTCTTATCTGGATTTCAGGATTTATTTTAACATATTCGACTTAATTTTTAATTTATTCATTAAACTTAATAGTAAAATAAAGTTTTACTAAACAGGCAAGGGCAGGAACATTTTTCTCNCATTTTTAACTCTTATTCACAAAAAATAATTCAGGTCTGATTTTGGCTTTTTTGGGATGTATCAGATAAAAGAAAAAAGAATTATCCTGTCTAAAATTGATAGAAAAAACAATTTCTCAATTTTTTAAAAATTTGTAAAAATTAATACAATTTCAGTATATTTTTTCCCTTAATTTATGCTCTTTAAAATATGTGTACAAAAACTTTGATGTTGATTCATGAATTATATCAGAGTTATGAATTTTATTATTAAATGATGATAATAAAAATAAATTTATTGTCAAAAAACAGTACAAACTGCGTATGACCACGTGGAGGACAATAAACTAATTTACTCTCCGGAAGCAAGCAAGAGACCATCCCATCAATTCCGATCAAGGGCCCTAAGGCAGAGGCGGATTCAAAAATTTCAGCAAAAGTTCCTAGATAAGATAAAAAGTTAGCTGAGAGTTATAATACATATATAATGTCAATATGTTTGTAATTTAACGCAAATATGTTTGTAATTTTACATGTAAAAGTTATTATCGAACTATAGATTATTCTGATTATAGTGTTTAAAAATCATAAGAGTTGAAAAAACACTAAATTCACGATTTATTGTTACAATAAACACGCCCCTAGACAAAGCCTAGAGAACCTGTATAAGAAATCCGCCTCTACCCGAAGGAAAAACGGAGAAAAACCCGGGCCAGGATGGGGCTACAGAATTAATGTACACAACCGTGCCAAAGTTGAGTACACATAAAACTAAATTAATATGAGCCATACGGCAACACAATCATGCAAGAAAATAGTTTTTGAAATTGTTATAAGTTATTTAAAAAGTGCTACAGCAATGGCGTGATAAAGTACAAGACGAATTTAACTTTTATTAAAATCAATAAATTCTTTTACAGTGTAGAAGCACTGGTGCAGGAGGTAGTTTTTAACCGCGGATTTGAAGATATTCAATTTCATAATGTCTTTTATATTCTTGGGCAGGGAATTATATAGAACGATTCCCGAATGATAAGGTCCTTTTTGGCAAAGAGTGGTTGACACTCTAGGGCGATGAATATTATTACTATTGCGAGTATTGTGTTCGTGAACGAGACTGTTTCGTATAAAGCAAGGGTGGCACTTCAGTAATTCGGTCTTAACAAACAAGACCGTTTCATAAATATAAATGCAGGGAAGTGTTAAGATATTTAATTCCTTGAATAAAGGTTTACAAGAGTTTCGGGGGTGAGATTTACAAATTAATCCGAACTAATGTGCAGATGTCTACCCAGTCACAAGAGCAACAATTCTCCGAAAAATGCAAAAATTCTAATCTACTTAATACAGAGACAGTGGAACCTAGGAACCTAAAATTAATATGAATCGCTATCTTGATAGTATGAACAAGCATACCAAATTTAATCAAAATATGAAATGGTGGACGCTATTTTCATTAATTTTTTTATTTGTCATGGAATGTCCCCCCTGTAAACTTGCTTCTACAGAGAAGGACGTTAGGCAACCATTCGGATCTTGATTGTGTCTTGTCATCCTGAAAGCATGACCAAGCAGAATGAAAGCAAGCGCCAAATAGGCTAATCTCGTAGGAAACATGGCTGTTAGGAGAAATTACGTTCTCTATGGTTGGGCACACGATTGATGGTACTCTCTCGATTGTGGTCTAGCTATACCCTGCTGTCTATTCGTAGGCGGTTGGTAAGAAAGTGAACTCGGGGTCAAAACTGACTTACAATATTTTTTATATTGCAATGCACATGCACATGTTCACTTTAAATCGAAGATTTAAAGGAAACGAAATGTGTAACATGTTCGTACATCTTGCTTACTACGTCAACAAAATGCAAGAACTTAACAAATATACTAAATGAAAACGAAGATGATATTCGCACAACTTGTGAAAATATCGACCCCGCTGTGGGCTTACTATTTCCCCAAGTTGTGTGAATAGCGATACACTGCATCGCTGATATCTAGGTGGATATGTATTTTGGAATAAAAAAGACAATAGACAGTCTTATTTCCGAGTAGGATCTTTTGAGTCATATTTTCTGTTAAAGTAAGTCGTTTCTAATAGATCGATTCAAATATTACGTTTACACTGCGAAGT
>NNCF01126600.1:88591-113266 GCA_002313205.1 Laupala kohalensis | reverse complement strand
ATTGTTGTTTTATTGTCATGTATTATATGTATTATTTTTTTGACGGTGGTAAGGCGGAAGACCAGGCCTGATGGCTTGAGCCTAACCACGAAATAAAAATTTATTATTATTATTACAATTGTCAAAAATCTGAAGGCGAAATTGAGTTTGACGGAGTCTTGGATGTTTATAAAAAATGAAAATCCCACTCTAAGTGCAAAAGCGAAGAGGGTTCTCATTCCTTTGCGACTTCATATCTGTGCGAAACTGAATATTTAGCATTTGCTGTTATGAAAAGCAAATATCGTTCGAAAATTAATGTCGAAAAAGATATGAGAATAGTTGTATGATGCTTTATTTCCTAATATGAACAATTGTGCAGTGAGTAGCGGGCTGTCCCAGCATACTAAAAAACGCACATAACCTTACAAATCCAAGAGAATTTGTAAAGTTATTTTATTACTAATTAAATTTTATTAAAGTTGTCCTATCGATTACAATTAAAGTACTAGATTGAATTTTAAATTCGAATTGTATTTATCCTTACCGTCTCTAATTTCTTCTTCGCAGTCGTACAAATATTATGTAATGTATACATAATAATATACCACAGAGCGATGGTGTATGACGAAAGTGTCGTGAGAAAATTCTAACTCTCTTAAGGGCGCCACGACTTGGATAAGTTTAGGAATGTTCTCAGTCACTTGTTTACGTAGCATTCATGTCTCCACAAATTTCGCACATCTAGATGTTTGGGGAACGAAATCATACGTCCACTTCGACTTTTACATACAGGAACTAAGCAATTCCTCATTATTCCGAGTTTCGTGTACATACAAGATATTAGGAGCACGAACGACCTAACAGCTCTAGGTTACTTTCTAACTGAGATGAAAGAGAGATCTAAGACCAGCTTGCCCGGAAAATATAAGTTTAGTCCTTCGCCACCGAAATTCAGCCTATTTACCCGGCGGTCCGAATCTGTTGGTTTTACACACACAATGATTTATTTCAGTAATCACAAGGGATTATTTCAGTACGCCAGGATTCGGATTTTTAATACCTATAACTTTCTAAATGGGCAATAGGAATTTGATCACTTCACATTGTCCACATAGGTAAAGTTATTTATCGGTTCATTGTCCATTTTATAAAAAAGTCAGCACTGAATGTACTACATGAACCCTAGAGTCCAGGTCCTTGAGCAAGATGTCGTAACTAAAATGATTTATTATATGAATAATTGTGCTTTCAGCAGTTTTACGATGCATTACTACAGACTATGACGTACTACAGAATATCGTCCGCAATAGAGGTCAAGAAAAGACCAACTGAAATGTGGTTAAGAGAAATATCCCGAGTCTCTCGCGAGTTTCACTATGAAATGAACGTGGACGATTTTGAATTAGCTGTACCTCTTGTGTTGACACATTTGGTTTCCCAAACAGACATATGTGAATACGACGCCGTAGTTGCTTTTCGATGCGCTGCTCATGACACGGTTGTGTTCTCATGACACACATTATCAGCGTGTTTAGAGTGTTCGGTCATGCGTTTAGTAATGATTTTCCTTTTAATTTTTTATTTATAATGTTTGATTATTTATATTCAAGAAAGAGCGCACTTTTTCTCTTTCCGAGAGGGCGCACCGGCCCACGGGTCAATGGGCCAGTCCGAGCTTAATACACAAGTTGTCAAATTCTATAAATTTTACAGAGAAATAACATCGCTTATTCGAGAGAGGAGGGAGTTTGTCCTTGATCTCTCAGACTCTCATGGTGTTGTGGCGGATCATGCGAAGGTTGCACCTCCAAATATTTTAATATATTAACCCGTAGATAGCAAGACTCTTAATTTTGTATTATAACAAGAAATGGCCGTATGTTAACGTAAGTAAAATTAATATATAGATACATGAAATATTGGATGTGACACATTGCACGCCTTTGTTGCCGACGCCAGAACGTGACCCACTGTGGTTTTCAAGACACCTGCTTCGTCACGTGAACATACACGAGCGTCCTATGTTTTAACACAGGAAACGGTGTTTATGAATGCCAGAGCTCCTATCCAATAGAGACTTTAATCAAGAGAGAACTGTGAGCGGTGGAAATATAATGCCGAATTTCTCATGTTTGCGGAAAATACTACGCTTAGTTTCTTATAGTGGTGAAGATCAGCTTTGGTCGGTCACATGATTGTTTCGTGTCTTCTTCCCTTTATCCCTTCTCCACTATTAAGAGACAATCATCAAGTAACAGCTGGCGCCAAAGGGGTTATGAGAATTTTCTCTTTCTTTCATTTTGTGTCTTGTTACGCAGTTACTCGACCTTCTGGTTATTTTCTGGGTTTTGTTTGCTCAGTTTCATTTAATCTATGTCTCATTTCTTTCCCTTTTCCGTGTTTTCCATTTTTTCTTGTTTTTGCCTATGTTGTCCGCTCCCCGTTTACCGTCTTAACTGCTCTGGTAAGACGTTTCCGTCCCCACTATGAGGAGGTCGGGAACACTCATTCTCTAGTCGTATGGTTTATTGCTTGTCGTATCATCATAATCCGTGTTACGAACTCTTCAAACTTTTGATAGATCTTTTTGTTTCCTATATACTTCCTCCAATCTGTAGTTGAAGATACTTCTTGTTTCTTCATTTCCTTGTACGAAATTGCTCTCTCTTTGCCCACATATCTGTATTCATGTATCACATGGTGTACAGAGTCCTCATCTCCGTTACATTCAAATTTATTATTATCTGCCAAACCTCGTTTGTACCAATATGATTTATAGTCTTCATGTCAGTAAGGTTGGTACTGACGGTGCAAACCATTTTTTGTTCTTGTAACTTAAGTTGACGTCATCTATAAATTTATACGTTTGTCTTACTACTGGCAATTTTTGCCATCGTATGTTCCAACATTCTTGAAGCGCTCTCATCTTTCCCTTTCATCCTTTCTCTGAGAGTAGTGTTTTTGTCCCAATTGTTATCTCTTGTTTTCGTCTTATCGTATATCGTTAGTGCTTGTCCAATTCAAAATCTATTGGTGGATACGCTCGTATTACTAGTGAAGCTTTCGTTGACATACTTAATGTACATATTACTCCTATTTATTATACTGTTTCTTTGTATACTGCTTAGTTTTTCTTAGATTATGGATGTTTTTCTTCTATCAAACCAAGCAGATCCAGAATATACCATTATTTGTAAATATACCCCTTTGTATAGTTCTGTTAACTGAGGTTTCCCTATTGTATCTTTCGTTATCCCTATTATTATCACCCATATGTTATTCTCTTGAGATTTTTGTCAATATACTATATATGCAGCGTAAATGTCAACATTTCGCTCCCAATATTATTCCTAGTGATTTTACCTTCTGTCGGATTGGTAACCTCCAATCTAATATTTTAATTATAGGTTAACGCCAATTTCCCCCCATATGTTTGAAACGAAAAATTATTCCTTCAGATATCTTTTATAATATAGTTAGTCCTATGTGGTTACTTAGTCCTTCAAATAATTTTAATACCCTATTCCCTTCTTCTTCTTGTTCCCTCCCGCTGTTTCCTTCTATAATTAACGTCACATCGTCAGCCTAGGCGATTACGTTTATCTCCTCTTTTTCAAGTTCTCTTGGATGACATTCAGTACTATTGTCCAGAAAACAGTCCAACACGGCTGCCCTGCGGACGATCCTCTTTCACTAAACGTATTAGTCTTTCTGTTCATATGTCAAGTATTACATTACTGTCTTCGAGATATGATCGCGTTAATGTCATCATATTGTTGAAAATTTCTATTTTCTCCATTTCTGCTAGTATTATTTCCCATTGTACGCCATCGGAAGCTCCTGTAAAATCTATACATGTCACCATTGCATATTTTTTCCTTTGTTCCTTTATTCCTTTCAATAATTTCAACGCGTTTTCTGTTCTTGTACCCTTTTGAAAACCATATTGTTCTGCACTTAATTTTCCTACTAATGCGTGTTGTTTGTTCTACGAGCATTATATCTTTAAAAAATTCCCAATACGGGTAATAATGTTATGGGGCGGGAGGAGGAACTGGATAGAGGGTCTCTGTTTCCTGTTTTTAAACCAGTTTTATCAAACCTATCTTCAAACATCTTGGATAGTATCCTGTTCTGTAACATAATCAATAAAGTTGTGGCATTTCTCTTATATACTTATCTAGCAATTTTTCATTCATTTCGTTAGTTATATGATCGTATCCTACACTTCTCTTTGGGTTCGTTCTGCCCATTATTCTTAACATATTGTCCTGTTTCTTTCTCTTTTTCTGGAATTTCTGTGCAATTGTAGTAGCGTTGTTACATGATTTCCTCTTTGGTCCCATGTAGTACTTCTTTAATCATAGTTTCCTCAGTGTCAGTCTTAAGTTACGTTATTCCATTGTTTATATTTCCCCAAACTATTTTTTATTTATTTTTTCTCTTTCTAGAACATACGGTATATCCTAAATATTTATTGTCATTCTTTCTTTGACATATCTTTCCCAATCCTCCCTCTTTTTCCTCCTGATTGGTTGTTTGAACATTTTTAGATATTGCCTGTAGGTCTGTTTTCTATTTCTGTAGAATTCTGTTCCAGGCCGTTCTCTCGGAAATTGTCTTCGTAATTTGTGTCGCGTCCTTTTTGTTTTCCCCAATTCTTCTTTTTGCAATATGGATGCACAGTTCTTAAGATGTCCTGTTGTAGTTTTTGTTATGAGGAATTGCAACTAAAGTTGTGGACACGGATGTTCTCTCTTGAATTAAGTGTTCTACTATTCAATACCCTAGTCATTGAGGGGTTTCACCCACCGGGCAATAATCGTGCAGTGGCAGTGACATTGACATTGCTTATACTTCGAAAGTTGACGCCTGGCGCTATTCACAGTCATTGGATCGTCAAGTTCAATGTCAGAACTAGTCGACAGCCAGGAGACTTGATGACATATCTAATCCCTCAGTAATTACCAGTCAGTATGTTTAGTGTTGTATTCATGTATTCAGAAGCACATGTTATATTCACGTATTTCACGATGAGATCAGTGTAAAACATTAATATTGCCAGTTCATTTGTGATAAATGATTTTCTCCATTAGAAATCGGAAATTAAATAATGTGGATTTAGGTTTACTAGACGAACAATTCAAATTGGCACATCGGGCATATAATCAGCAGTTTAAATGAGTGTTTATGGAGGAAATATACAAAGACGTTGAAGAGATTTGTGATATATGAAGCAAGAAGAATGCGTTCTTTGTGTTTCCCATATTTATTATTTCATGGTGAATCGAATGAACAACAAAAGGTATGACGTTTAAATAATGTAAATGTATGATGTTTCAACACATTCACTAATCCTTTTTTAAGAAATGAGGTGTCCGATATGATTGATAACCAAATTATTTTTAATATTTTGAAAAGACCGCAGATTTCACCACCTTGATTTTATATTCATTATTGTGCAAAAAGGGACGAGAACTACACTGGTAACTTCAGTATTGTTAAAATTCAATAGGGATGGTCTTAGGGGTTTATATAACCAGTGGAGGAGGGAGAAGTGCATGATCCAAAATGTTATTGATAGGTTTTTGGCGGTTCTCGATTGATGTATCCAATGAGGGGAAGGGATACTATCTCAAGGTGCTAAAAGACTGCGACATTTTAATTCAGTTCAGATGAACACCGTGAACCCGCCCTCCCGGCTTCGGTCCTGACCAAGTCGCAACCCCCAACCTTCATGCCATTCAAGCTATCATAGTCTCAAAGAAGACGATTGGTGCAAGCAACGATGGAATGGAGAGGAAGGGCTCAATTTCATGAAAAAACATTCCCCTCCTTCTCGTCAAAAAAGAGAAGGGCTGGTACTAGCTTCATTCACCAAGGGACAATCACACAGCAACTACATGGTAAGACCTTATTTGCGAGGAGACTTTCTTCGAGCTCGCTGCAACGGCGTCGGAAGCGCTGCCGTTCCTTTGCCATGTCTTCCCAAGGTCCTTTGCGTGCAGCGCGGTGCGCAAATTGCCACGCTACAAGTGGCCTTATGACGGCCAGAGCTGTCTTCCATTGCACCTACGCACCGTCACAGAAGCGCCACAACGTGGGCGCCATGTGCACATTAGTTGGTGACATGACAAAAATGAAACTAGATTAAAACATCTCCTNTGCACATTAGTTGGTGACATGACAAAAATGAAACTAGATTAAAACATCTCCTTCTATATAAAAGGAATACTTATGGGGTATAAAGAAGGAAAGGTATTTACAATAGTACAGTTGCCCAAGTCCAAGAATGAAGTGAGTGTGTATGTACATATATGCGTCATTCTCACTAAACGATACAGTCACTATCCTGCTGATTTATTGAAAAAAAATTTACGTTCTAGCTCTAGCTTTTTATCAAACTATAAAAATTGTAATAACAAAGAAATTAGGAGGGATTTGTAGTGTTTTGTTAGTAGAAAGAAATTCAATATGACTAGTACATTTGGCTAGTTTCATTGTATGAAATTTGTTTTATTTAAACCAGTGTTTATATGTGAGGAGGATATAGAGTTAATAATTGAACTATTTTCGAACAATTCGAAATAATATAACGTTTTAAACAAAAATTATGTTTGTCCTTATTACAGTGTTTTATACTATTTCGAATTGTTGGAAACTAGTTAAATTATTATCTCTATATCCTCCTCACATATAAACACTGGTTTAAATAAAACAAATTTCATACAATGACCCTGCCGTTGACGAGCCCTAAAGCCCCACAAAAAATGTTCTAAACAATGCAATAGGGACCTCAGAATAATCTAACAATGAGTCACGGAATAAAATAAAGAATATATCCAGAAATTGCGTACAAATAAATAACTATTAAGCCCTAGCTTAATAAAAATTATAAAGAATTGCTACTTTAAAGTGTTTTTAAAAATTGAAAAGAACAGAATTATAGGCAATGAACAGTAGTTAAAAGAGATCTAGCGGCAGAAGAATATTGAAGAAGCGTTCACAGACAATATATTACGGAAATCTTGAAAATAAAGCGACACCTAAAACTTCAAGAATAAAATATTTGTACCATAAGTTTTATGCAAATGAATTTATTTGAAAGGCACTTCAATGAATAATAACAGTGAATTATATTGAAGTTGAAATATGGAATTTTTAAATCATTTTAATGCAATTTTTGCGTTTGTTATATTATAGGTTATTGTTTTCTAAAGCTGATATCTCCGTCGGCTAGGTACATCTGTGCTACTAAATAGTTTTAAACTCCCTTGAAAAAGTGACTAAATGAGGTCCGTGCAGAAAATAAATGAGGTAATGATTCGGCTAAGAGATTATTTACCTTCTCTGTACCAAATTAAAAAAGATCCCCTTTTCATAATATTTTCTTAATTACACTTTAATACTTCAGCACCTCTGTGGCTACGGAGTTAGCGGGCTCCATAATCACCAAGTGACCCCAGGTTCAACTCCCGGTGGAGCTAGAAATATTTGTAGCTTTTCATTTCTGTTTCGTTTCTATCCCTCTACGGCTTACAACTGCAGTTGTAATACTCGGAAACAGCAATCTAGATTCTATCTAGACGTCCCCCCCAAAATGTGCCACGATGTGTCTAGTCTCGCACAGAACTGAGCCACATTTGCACTGGCATGTGCACAACGTCGTAGGCACGTCAGTGAAATCTACCAGGATGGAAATACTCTTCTTTAGAACAGGAGTCTTCGCTGCGGTGGAGTAACTGGTAGAAAATACAGGCTGTAAAGCCCTGTATTTATTCCTTGCTTTACCGTACGGGATCTTCTCGGTTGTTTTTATTTCCTGAATTTTCTTTTCTTCAAGAAAGTAGACCACTCCGTGCTACACACCGGGTGGTTGACTGAGCAATTAATGCATTTGGCTGGTCCCGGGCATGCAACGCCGGGTTTGTGTGCCTCCTTCCCGCACTTCCCGCAGGTATCACGACCCTTACATAATGTGGTCGTGTGTCCAAACCTCTGTCACTTAAAACAGCGCAGAGGATTTTTAATATAGGGTCGCACTGGCATGTTTAGCCATCCCGCTTTGAGATCTCTCAGCAGTTTAGGACAGTCAAATGTCACGATGAAGAAGGCGGTCTTCTCAGGAACACCACCAACCTTCCTCATTATCTGACTGACATTTACCACGTGGTCAGCTTCCCATTCCTTGACGAAATCATCACAGGACATATCGATGATATTCCTGCAAGTGATCACTCTCTTGCTACGGTTAAGCGCAGCGTGGAGCTCGCACTTGACAGGGTATTCTCTCAGCAGTGTACATTGTTGGAGCTTTAAAGCTTGCTTGTTTTCGTTTTAAGCGGCATCGCTCCGTTTCTCAATCGCTTAATGCTCTTTAGAGAGTCAACAAGACCTTCTAAACCCTTGAAGATGTAAGAGGGTGAAATCTTTTCGAAATTTCAATTTATTCTGGTAATTAAAATAAAAGCATTCTCGTAAGGAATGCTCTGTAACTATGTACTATTTTCGGTAGCGGGAGGACTGTGAACCCTCTGCTGCTTCCAAGACCTGTGGGTGTGTAACACGCCTTGCGGTCCACCCCCTCCGCAAGTTGAGACAATCAAAACGTCTGAAATCTTGTCCCACGAGTTCGGAGGAACAGATGTCCAGTGACATGGAGCCCCCGCATCACGCCACTAAGTCTTATACAACAGGTTCGGCAGTTGCCCCAGAGGTTGTCCGCTAGCGAGTGTTTATCCCCAACACACCTTCACCTCATCGGCGCGTAACACACCTTGAGGTTGAGAGTATTGTTTAATAAAGGTTTAATCCCTCTTCGTGACCCGGCCGATGAAGGTAAGATCTCTGATCTTTGCAACACACAACTTTCCACCATCGCGCCAATGGTGGTCGCTGAAGCATACCCAAAGCTTACGGTGTCGAGGACTGGTGGTGCAGTGCCAGTCCCCATCTCGGTGCCGTGGGTTCGCCAAACCCATACGTGGGTTCGCCGAAACTGAGCCCCGAGCGTGGTTCAGAGGCTATACCCAGAAAAAGGCATACCCTGGCTGTGTCTCCTCTGTGCATGCGCAGTGGTTCTGTCTGCGCATGCGTCTTACTGAGCGTTTAAAGAAACGGACGACGATCTGTTATCCGTGTGCCCCCTCAAAAACGCGCGTTCAATGTGTCGACCGTCCTGCCGTACGACACTGCAACATTTTTACTGTTCGTGTGACGCCAGCCTAAACATAGTATTAATCAATAACCGAGTCTTTAAAGCATCCTGGAATCCACGGAACTGTGTTCTGTTTCCCCGCCAGAGCAGCTTGAAATAACTTTGCATTACGTATCAAGTTAATTGAACAAGATGGACGATCGATACCCGCACATCGAAACACGTGTACCTGTGACGACACGCGAGCGCGCGAGTCATGCCCGCTATGAACATGCCTGTGACGAGCAATCGTTCTCATTCTTCCTAACTCGCTCGGACACTCATCATCTTATCATTTCATCGTTCACTTCTCGTTTGGCACTTCTTCTCTGCCCCTAATTGAAGACAGCTGCTGGAATTATTTTCAGCCGGCAATCGCATATTTCGTTAGCATTAGCAACAAATCGCTCACGATATAATCTCCAGGTCAAATCGCCACGCGCAACCTTCTAGCGTCGTTTGGCCGCGAACTGTCGACCTTCCCACATCAACTGCACATCAACCCAAATCATAAGTTAATATCAACCCAGCGCCGCCGAGGCCGACCACCAGGCATTTGGAGAATTGGATCATTCCATCGTCATCTCATCACTTCACCTCATCTAGATTTTCAGTTTTGTATTCCTTCACTGATTACCTCCTTTTTATGCTTATCTTGCTAGTCTTAATTTATGTTATTAAATTATTTAGTTGGCGCTTCTCCTGCTCAAGTCCCATCTCAAACATCCTTATCACACCTCTGGTACTTCCAACCTCAATCCGAATGTACTGGAATTTTCCCATTAAATTCTGTACAGGGTACTTCGTATGAAGATAAAAACATTTGAGAGTACGTGCATCAATAACAATAATATGCTACGCTAAATACGAAATATGAATCAATTTGACTCATTCGTTCGCACCGATGGACTGACTGACGAAGGTTGTATTTAAAAATCTTGCGGTATCAGGGTTCGAATCAATATTTCCGTCAAAGTCTCTTGATTTTTTCTCGCTTACAATACAGCCTCTAAACCATTTATGAGTAAAGTAAAATGATGTTCATCACCTTTATCAATTTTACTGATAAAGGATTAATTTAAATGAGATTAAAATACATAACTACGTTTGAAATTATATTACAACATCTAAAACTTAGAAACGCAGAAGAATAAAGTTTGAATTTTTAAATTTCAAACAACCTTACTTATACTCTATATATATTCAGCTGTACCTATGTGCGCAAAACTAGATTTCGAGGTTTCTTACGTTTCATCGGATTATTTTAATGGATGAGCACCTCAGATACATTTCCCCTAAAGAAAGAGGATGAGGCAGTTAGTAGATTTATCAATCGATTTTAAGAAGCTATGGCCATAAAAATCTTCAAAAAACTTTTTGTATAATTTGTATCGAGTATAGGTGTGCGTGGTTGCAAATGTTCGTGAACTAAATTTATATTATAGAAGACACTATAACGTACAATTCGAGAAACGACAGATTTTATTTTACCGCTATTCTTACCTTAAAAGGCACGTAGTAACCTGAGATTACTGTTCACAAGATTCACTACCGTTGCACATCGTTTTGGTTATTTTGACTATTACATTATTTTTTAAATTTTTAAAATGATTCTTTGGCATTGTTCTATCTACTTGTCATATCTAACAGTTCTATTGAACAACCATTACAAGATAAGTCTTCTTGTTCCGAGTTTGTTTGTTACGTAAATACTATTGTCAACACAGTAAAAATTGATTAATTCGGACCATTAATTTAACACTAATCGTGTGAAGCACAATAACAAAAACTCGCAGGCTGCCGAACCGCAAAATATGAGCAAAAGATAAGATACAAAATTGAGCTCCGACCTTGATCACTCTCAGTAAATGAGAACACTGGAGGCAAGGCAATGGATTTTCAGTGCAAAGAACAATGAAACACTGTTTTATAGATCGATCGTCTGTGGTGTAATCCGACCACTGCAAGATAGAGAGGCAGGTATCTTTTATCACTTCTTGGTTCACGACAATGTGATGAGTCTTCCAGTCTTTTGATAGGCACTAGGTGACTTCCCGGGCCTTATCCCACCTTCGCGCCTGCTTATTCAGCGGTCTCTATAGATCTCTGCACGTCATAGTATTTAATGATTTATCCATTAGTTTCGATAATGAATTGAAATGATTTATCATGTCAAAATGTCCGTGAAGTTTTAAAATTATTACATTGTTATGATTTTAATGTGTGCTACTTTTAAAAGTAATATTTTATTATTTAACTATTAAATATTCTAANATTTTTAATGACGCAGTTTGCTTCACGACTTAGCACTTCGGGCTATAATCATAAACCTAAAACAAAAATGCATCGCTGACTAAGTTGACGTACTGGATCAGATTGAAATTTGCGTGGGTTCTTAGGCTCACTTGCATGGTTTGGGAAGTAAGTCCAGCCATCTTAACCCCTTGCTACCGCTACGGAGACTCCTGTCATTGATGTGGTCGCTGAACTACCCTATATTCCGATGGAGCCATCCTTATGGGAAGGGAAAATGAAATGCTTGGGAGAATCGTCTTTCAACTGCGAAAGCGACAGCGTAGGTCGCTTCACCATTGGGCAAATAAACACAGCTTTCACGCAGCTCTTGGCCGCCAGATCAGTGACCTTGGTAATAAAGCAATGCGGTCGAAAGGATGCTTCTTGAACAATGGCGAGGTGATAAACGCCCAAACAGACCGCCGCTCTGCAGCTGGGTGACAGCACTGTCGCGCGAATAACAAAGCATTTGAGAAAGCTCTCCTGTGTCGATTAGCCGCCATCTGCAGTGAGTAAAGGATTCTCGAGCGTCCGAAGTATATTGATGGAAAGTTATTTAATATTTAATAATAAATAATAATTTTATTTTTATTTATTTAATGTCTTTTGACGAGGTTCACGCCATGTTGCCGGATCGTCCATCTAACTGTGACTTGAGTGAGGGAATTGGGAAGGAGAGATGTTGGGTAGTCGGGGAGCTTGTGGTACCGAACTGACATTTGTCTGGGGGTAAGAAAGTAAAGTTGGAGTGGGAGCAGTTGTGGAAAGTACAGCGAAATTAACTCCCTATAACATATTCTCAAGCTTTGACAAAAACACCCGTCCCATGATGGAGGGATCATCGGTGTCACGAGTTGGGATTTCAGAGTTCTCCGAAGTGATGAAGATTGAGAGTACATGTTTTCCGTAACTGGTTTATCTTACATTCATTTTTCCACAAATTACGTATATTTGGATTTCTGAGAAACATACGTCCACTTTGACTTTAACATTCAGGAACAGCAATACCTCATTAGAGTTACGTGTACGTACAAGCCACTAGCAGCACCAACGAACGACCAAGCAGCTCTAGCGTCATTCCCCAACTGAGGTGTTAAAGAGAGAGAGAGAGAGAGAGAGAGAGAGGCGCCAAAACTAGCTTGCCCAGAAAACTTAGTTTAGCCTCTCGCCACCACTTTGTCCAGCGCGGCGGTCCTAATAGGAAAGCGCACATAAAAACCGTTTGGTATACTTACTGAACCGAACGGAACAGATATTTACCTAAGGAAGAAAGGGAGATATTTTTCTAAAGATATTAAAACAGATTAAAACAAACTCTAAGGGAAGCGAAATCAATCACATCCATTGAACATATGCCACTGTAAATTCATTTGCTTGGAAATTGTGTTGGAATTAAAATTTTGTTGTTCCTTTGAAGTGCCTAGGAATAAATTCATTCTTGATTCTAACACAAATATTATATACATAGGATAAAGGAAATTATTGCGTTATGTGAACTCAGCAGGAGGAATATGTTATGGATACTATGTATTCAGAGAATTATTTAAACAGAACATTGACATTACAATCTCAAGGAAACTAGTTTTTTGAAAAATAAATCAGAATATATAAAATATGAAATACTGAGAGATAAATTCAGTATTAGTAAAATTCCTAATTGGATATCATTTCAGCTGATTAACAAAAAACTACTCTATTAGGAAAAATGAATACTACCTTTGTTTCCCTCCCTTTCCTGACTCCCGTTTCCTGAGGTTCTGAGAAAGTATCAAATTTCTTTGCTGACTTCCATGTAGTACAATTACTCCATCATCTCTGAAGTGCATCAATAATAAAAACTATGATTGAAAGTAACTGGAGAGTTGTTATTGTTGTTGTTTTCTTTATAGTTTTTGTTGTTGTAGTTGTTGCTGTCATTATGAATATTGTAGCTGTTATTACCTTGGAGGGAGATTTTTCACCTTCTGGTAAGTCTTTTGTATATCTCTGCCATCTCTCATTGGCTACTCTCAGTTTGTATGGGTTGTTGTCCCTTGGACACATAGCTGCTTTTGTCCCACCTCTGCACAAACAAGAAATATTACAGAATTAAAACAATAACTATCTTACTCATAATTCAATGTAAGATAGACATGCAAAAGAAACCTCTCAAAATTATCTTCAGTCCAGTTATTTAATTTTGTTCACTATGTCTTTTTAAAATTTTTATTTATAGCTTGTGATGTTCTTTTTCATTTTAAGACAGAGTATTTTTTATCAAGGGTCCAACTTGAGAGTTTAAGCACCCTAGGTGGGTGATTTTGTTCTGTCCTCTCCCTCAAAACAAATTTCACTTCATAAAAAACCCTCCTCAAGGCATAATAGTAATATTTTGAATGTTTCACAGCTTTTGTATATACTTTGGCCAGGTGGATTCTTTATATATTTCACAAGTTACAATGAATTATTTACTTTTAACGTTTGATTCTCGGGTTCAATGAATGACTGACACAAAAGCGAGATCAAATGAATTTTTAAAAATCTTACTAAAATGATTTATTTCATTACAAACTTTATTAACACATTTTTGGAATTTTTACATTAAATGTCCATGTAATATGATTTTTTTTACTCTGCTACATTTTTACAATGGATATTTTCACTAGGCTTGTAAATGAGTATCAAAATATTTCAGTGAGTGACATTTAAGACATCTCATAAATCAGTTCAAACGTTTAATAGACTACTTATATGTTGAGTACTAAATCACATGAGAGTTAAGATATAATGAGTACCAACTATGACAAATGACTTTGTAAGTTACTAATCAGAGGTTAGATTAAAGAAATAAACTAATAATATTGTTCCAAAAGTAAAACAATATCACATTTTGATTTAAAATCTTTTAAACCATCAAGTTCTCACCTCGATAGTTTTTATTCAAAATAACTATTTTTTATTTTGGTAGTAGCAAAGTCCTCCACGTGGGTCCAGTTGTTGGTAAACCCAGCTAAGCGACCCACCTACTAACAATGACCTAACCTAACCTAACTCCTATCGTTCCATGTAGATAAGCTTCAATAGCACGCTACATTTGCTGTTTACATATACAACAATATAAAAAAACTAAGTGCCTGGCCACGGGTTACATGAAGAATAGCGCTACCGAACGAACGTCCCCGACTAGTCGACTGCGGGCACTCGACTACAGAGTGAGTATAGGAAGAATGTGGCCGATGCGTGTCCAGATTTGTTATTGACTGCGTCATTTTTCCATCAGAAGGGAGCGAATTTTTAGACCCACAATTGATATTTATAAAATTCTAAATACGTTTCAATAAATCTGAGTTCAATTATTTTTGCATGCTTTTCTAATCAAAATACGTTTTACTGATTTTTTTTCCGATTCGGTGTTCACGAGTCGTGCGGTTTGCGCTTTTTACGTCACGATGACAACGCCGTCTCTGATGAGTAACAAAATGGTGTGCGCCATATATGTGTGATAAAGCGTGTTGAACCATTGTTGAAATATGGTTCAACACGCTTTTTGTGAGGATATTTTTCGAATTTCTATTTAAATTTGAAAATGGTGACTTGTGCCATGATAAACTATTTTAACTGGACTAATAAGAATCGTGCAGATCGAAAGAAAACCGAGTGACTTTACAATATTCCGAAACATATTTCAACCCAACGCTCTTTGACTCGCAGTCGTAATGAGAGACGACGGGGACACTCTGGGTTTTCAGGGTAACGCAAGATCATGTCCGACTCTAAGAAAGTTTCCAACGTCATAAAAAAAGAGTAGTTTAAAATTCCAATACGGAACCAGTTTAGTGATCATAAAATCTCATAAACAATTAATTTATTTTACAAAGTATCATATCAAAAAAGATAAACCCGAGTGATCGATGGGGAGGAAATACGATAATTTACTCTCCAGAATAAAAGAAGGGACCATCCTATCAATTCCGATCAAAAATGCCTAAAAGAAAATTGAAGAAAAACTCTTGCCGAAGTAGGGAACAGATAAAATAAGATAATAATGAATAATTAGAAAGAAGAAGTAATTGAAAGAAACATGAGTAAGAACGCATTAAAATATTTTTGTACTTTAATAAATTATTCTTAAGAGTACTGTAACGATAGAGCGTAAAAAAAATATACAAGGTACTAACAATAACCTAACCTAACCTAACCTAACCATTGATGAATTCACATTATTATAGGAAACATTAATATAAAATAAAAATATTTGATGGGTAATTAAAAATCTCAGAAACATTTTACTTATATCAATTTCATTATAGAAATTGAAATTACTAATGTCAGTTTCAAATATCATATATATAGAAACAAAGATGCAGTAGGAATGAAGAGATTTAAAGAGATTCAATATGAGTAGTAGTATCATTTATTTCTTTTGGAAGAGAATGTCGAGTGTCCATTGTAGTGGAGGTATGTTGAAACGTGCAGACGACGTATTAAATGTTCGAGTGATGTGTAATTCAGGCTTCATAAACGTTTGCCATTTAAAACTATGAATACAGGGTAGAATAGGATATTTCATTCCCTAAGTAAACGGTAATTTGGGTTCCTAGTATCAAGAGACTAACCGATCGTGCCCGGTTTCCCCCGAGACTTTTTCTTGTTGATACTTTGTTATGGCAGAAAGTAGCGCGTTTACATACAAAAATTGTTATTATGCCTTAATTATTTCATTATATTCACAGAAAACTCGAAAAAAATATTAAAACACATTTCACCCTGAATCACCCCTTTGAAATCGGAATTTTGAAATAACTTCCTTATTATTATTAATTTATTGTTATTATTATAACAGTTCTTTGTTTATTAAGTCTCTACAATACCTAAGCAATTCCGTCAACTTTTCAGTTCGTAGCTCCAATATTTTTCTCTCCGCTTCGGTGATTAAGTCAAGTCGTTGAGGTGAACATATGAAATATTTTCATCCCCTTTCAAACAAGAAAAAATGAAACATCGAAAATTGTTGAAACTAAGTTTTAGATTTTTTAATTTAACTATATTAACATGCAAAACTGATGTGATATATTAATTAGTTCGTAAAGAAATACGAAAAATCACATTTTACTCTATTGCACCCTTTAAAATCGGAATTTCCAAAAACCTGTACTTCTTGGGTCTAGACAATTAATATAAAAGTAAGGTCAGTCGGAATTTCAAGCGCCTACCTCTAATAATTGGATGAGACAGTCACTCGCCGCTCTTTGAGAAAGATACCTTGGGGAGATAATTCGCTCGTAGTGAGAAGATACCGTTTTCTCGGTGTCTATAACGAGATGATAATTTCATGAGTAATATATTTCATCAGTTAATATCATAAATGAGTTAGTGCGCTTCTCCGTGTTAGAGCTTGCGAGTTGTCTCACCAACATGACCGACCCACTGTTATTGCGATTCGGGATGGCGCTCACAACGCTGTGCTTGGACAGCGGCTCGTGAACCCCTCGGATTCGGACCGCCGCACTGTGGAGTATTTGCCCTCGGAACGCGGACAAAATTATTTTCGCAGTTCTTTTTAGTAAAAAGTACAAATAATTACTTTATATCATATATATTGGCAAAAACTGTGTTTATATTTGTATATTAGACGTATTTTATTCTATACAAAAATTAAAAAAAAAATTCAATTTAGAAAATTTAATTGCAATTTGAATTTACTAAAAATGATATAGAATTATTTAACTAAAGTAAATAAAAGTTACATTTTCTGTATTTATATTATTAATATATTAAAATATGTTCATGTAGGAGTTAATCTGATTCTTCGAAACTCAGGACATCTTCATTCTTGTTCTGTAGATTGCTTATAGATTGTATTGAGAAGTAGCTGAAGTTGTTCGATGTCACGAAAACTATCATCGCGTATAAGGGGAAAAAATGATCGATGATGATGATGATGAATTTCAGAACTTACCCCAGGAAATGGTTGCACAATCACCAAAGAAAAAAAACATCCAGCTTTCGTTACACAGTATTCAAATATTATTTAAAATGTTCACCTCAGAAAAAGAATTCCACTTAATAACTTAACTTCTCAATTTATCTCAAAGAACTTAAAAACTTAGGAAGCGCACTGCTGAATATGTATACAATACGGTGGCTTTCCTCTCAGTCAGTAATACTACTGAATTTCTGTTCTGGACGTAACTTCGCCGTTAGGATATTATGGAATTTATCATTTGACGCCTACGAAATATGCTTCATATTTTCAACAGACTATCCTTGTGGAAGTAATAATATTGCTGACACTTACTCGAAGGAAACTCCCTGGAGACAGTGAAGGGCAAAGCTGTCGGTGGCGCATGGGTGAGTGGTTACCGTAGTGGCCTCTGAGTACGCGGGTACAAACCTGGTCGAGATCGACGGATTTTACGGTTGCGAAAATCCATACACGGCATGTAGTATGATTATGCTGTATGTAAAAGATCCCTTGATTGCTCTCGGCCAAATTAATTCTCGTCGAAAAATGCACCCAAGCAGATTTCCGGTTTCCACTACCAGATGATAGTGTCGAAACGTCGAAATTGCGAATGTGGTTCCACCCAAAGGGTCGCGACAAAAGAAAAATGGGCCACAATTAACGGGAGCCGAGACCCATACGTTATTTATATTATTATTATTATTATTATTATTATTATCATCATCATCATTATTAATGGAAGCTGAATGGAAGGGTCCGCAGATAACTCTGGACTGATACAATGAGTAAGAGTGTTGGGCAAGTAGCACAAAACACTCAATAATATCTTTTCTTTCAATACCCTTAAGTTCTGTAAGCACATCTCACAAAATAAAATCCTTTCTGTCTCTGATATGTGGATAGTTCACCATAATGCAAATCCCGCCGTCCTCCAAGGGGGTCAATTTGCACCCCTTCCCAATCAGGGGGTACTGTCAAATATTCCGAATCAATTATATGAATAAACAAGAATTACATTATGCCCCATTAGATTTGTTCATAAAAATCTGGTGTTTCACTTCACTTTTTGCAAACACGCTTCATGAACGTAATAAAGTGCATTAATTTTTTAAATATTCATAAAAAAACGTTGGGCAACTTCGGGCAAAATTTTTCTTTGGGGATCTATACTTCATACATCATATACTAACGCAGTGGCCTCAAAGTTGCGCTACAGGCTAAATATAAAATCTACGTTAAATATAGGATTCCGAAAATATTTCTTTAAAAATATATTTTAAAAGTAAATATACCGTATAAACCAGTTAATTGAATTCCTATGTTACTAAAAAAATAAAAACAACTAAAGAACATATCTTTATTTATTCCTGTGTAAAATTTGAAGTCAGTTCAGCGAACCATACGGGTAGTATACATTTATTTCTAAAACGTTACAAACGCTAAAACTTTAATTTTAGGACATCTGCAAACATACAAACCTTACATTCATTCGGTGATAGCAGACGCCAAATTTAACCAATTTTCCGTAAATGAACATTGTTAGACGCACCAGTTAATTAGTTATTCGGTGATATAAAATTTATTGTTGTGAAACAAATTTGATTTTTTTTCCTTTTTTTCCCCGGGTGTTGGCCTCAATTACACCACTGTACGCCGGCCGAAGTGGCTGACATCTGTTGTCGAGAGACGAAACTATCGTTTTCCGGGAAAGCTGGCCTTGGCGCTCTCTCGCTCTCGTTTATCTCCGTTTGGAAGTGAAGCTAGAGTGTATGGTCGTTTGCTGGTGCTGATAGTGTCTTTTTCGTGTACGTAATATTGAAGCTTTGCTCTGTTCCCGAATGTTAAAGGTTGAACCACATAGATTCGACGATCCGGAGTCGAAACAAAATAAACGATTTCACTTGTATGAGTGAGTTAATTATTAATACATCAAAATCGTCTGAATGTTGTTACATGCCATTAATATTTTATTGACAGTACAAAATAATAGAAAAAAATGAATAAATTGCCTAAACGAAAGGTAATTCACTTTATTTTACTTAAAAAAGGAATTGTGTTTTCATTAGTAGATTGAATAATGTGCCACTGACGGAAACGGAGACAGGCGGCTCTCGGTAGTGAGGATAGATCGGCCACACTCTTTCTAGTCTTTATTCTGCTCGGCTTCCTTCCTGGCTTCACAAATGTTTCCTCAATCCCCAAATAAATCACATTGTTTTTTCGTTGGTAATAATTGGTATTGCGATTCTCTCTATGTTCATGTTCTTTGTGTTGTTTATCATTCGTGGTTTGATACACAATTGTTTCGACGGTTGAATATGGCGAACATATTTCAGTAGATATCAATGAGGATTCAAGAACAATCATTTACGAGGACAGATTCACGTCAACTGGGTGCAAGTTGTATGGTTTGATTTGAAAATCTCGTACAAAATAATTTTATCGGATTACATGTCTAAGAGTAAGTACCTTTTAATCCTTAAAATGAATACTGCGATTTTAAATTCTTAGTTTTTCAAGACAAATTTTAAAACTTTCAATTGAGCTGGTGAAAATCAGAGTGGGGTAAGCCAAGAAAATAAAAAAATCGAGTTAAGTCAATATTTAGCATCGTTATGCATAATTCTGTTTAGTTTTAGGGTGAAGTAAGTCAGTCGTACACCCTGTGGCGGCTAGGAGCCCCACATCATTCTCATTCCGAACACAACTCCCAAGATGTTTAGAATGAATGGCGTAAGTCAGTCGATGAATTTATGTTGTGCAAACACGTGATGCTAAGTGATCAGTGGTGGTTTTAGTGCTATAATTTGGTTTATTACATACTAATGGTGATATGAAGTCCTACGTATTTGACATTGTCACAGTAAATAGATATGAAACTGAGGTAATCTTGTTTTTAGTCAGTTCTAAAAACAAGATTACCTCAGTATATATAAGCATACACATGCATATTCTAAAATAAATTAATATCGAATTGCAAAACTACGTCTTCTCGATATTTACAACACAAGTACTATTAGTATGCACCTAAATTAGAGAAAAAGAGCGTATTAAGTATGCCGCGCGTTCTCGCACTTGTGCGCCTTTTGGGCGCATCGCAGTTTTAATCGTTTTTTAAACCGCGCTAGCTCGCAAATGATGCTTTGGAGGATAAAAACACCTAAGAACCTTTTTTGTAGGCAATTTTATGATCTATAAATTTTATACTAACTATTTTACGATAACACTTATCGCTTAAGAGATATTTTCGAAATACCATTTTTCGGGACATTTGACCTTGAATAAAATTTTTAGCACAAATCGGATCGATGAGGACTTTTGACATTTCAATAGAAATGACGTCCTTAATGTGTATACCGAATTTCATCTCTATGCGAATTTTTGTCGAACTTCGTCTTTTTTTCCGTCTATTTTTCCTGGACTAATAACTATGTGTTGAAATGTATTACCGTGAAATTTGGAAAGAGGATATTCCCATGAATTTTGTAGACACTCCCTTAACGGAAGGTCTCTGTGTCGTCTCGCTTTGAGGCGTCTTTGGAGTGCAGAAGGCCCCAAACAGGGTTTAGAAGACTTCCGTAAAACGTTCACAGTAAACATTATGTGGAGTTGAACGAAGATATTGAACTATTTAAGTTAATCGCTTAAACAGTTTTATTTTTTATAAAAAAAGAGCTAAGTACCAAACCTCAACCGTAATACTTGACACCTATGGAATGTCTGGGTAAGGCACACTGCAAGAACGTCACAAGTTTTTGTAAAGGTTGGGTAAGGTACACAGTTTTCGATCTGTGACGAGGAGATTCTTCGTGCCATCAGCGTAGCGTCTACACTCCCTAGAGATGCAACCCAACGAATTCCTCAGTGCGTTTGACTACATCTCTCAGGAGCATTGCGACTCGTGTTGTAATCATGCGAGGCGCCGGGGAATATTACTTATTTAACTAATTTCTCTACTTCTTTATTTAACTTAAAAACATTTCTTTACACGTGTTAGTTTTCAATAATTAATTAAATTCTTTCTTTTCTTAGGCACGACATTTTATTGGCAAGTATGATTCAAATTTGTATACGAAATGTTATGAATTCGTATATATTAAAATCGTAATAATTTTACTGTTTATCATTCAATAGTATCTTTTTTAAACTCATTTTGACGAATATCAGAAAAACTCCAACTAAAACGATAAGATTTGCCTGTGATTGAAATAATTAAAGGTCTCGAGTAAATAAATTGAAATTACATATATGATTTAAGTACTTACAAGGTCTTTCCCCAAAGTTTCAAGAATTAATTTTTAAAACGTGATTATTGCTTTTTACGTACAAAACCTTAAAAAGCATCAAAGTACATTTCTTCCGCATCTATGCATTGCTGCCACCGCTTCGCCTAGTCCACATAGACTTCCTGGAAGGCGTCATCGGGAACCTCGAGACATTGCGCCAAAGACCCTATTATCCCCTTCAACGAATCTTGGTGTCCCTTCAAGCTGATCTTCATCTTTGGAGACAAAAATAAGTCCGGGGGAGCAAAGTCTGGTGGTCCACTGGTGCTCCAACAACTTCAGCATCCGGATATCCTTCTGCTTATAAATCAGTTCTTATTTTTGAGCATACCTCTCTCACCTCTAATTCGTCTTTCAAAATGCGATAAACATTCGATTTCGGCCTATTGCCCTACTTTCATTCTTATACTCAAGTGTCGGTCGAATTTTCACATTTTCACCGCATTTTCGTCGTTTCGTAAGGTGATGGGTGCCCGGAGCGCTCCCGAAATCTTGAGCCAGCAGCAAATTCGTGGATGGGACATGGCTTCCTTGGATGGGACAGGAATTCCCGAATCAGACCCGCCGTCTCAGAACTCTGCTTTTTAGTTTAACGCAAAATTTCATAGCGTATCGCTGCATGACTAACAGCTTCATCTTGAATCTCAACGCTTAAACCCCCACCACCTTTCCATAGAAGATCGCTTAACTCTACCCGTTCTGGTTCACTGGAAAATTTTATTCTCGAAACTTTTGGGACAGATCTTGTATAGTGTATGAGATTGAAGAATATTTCTATAAAACAAAAATACACAGACAAATTAAAAAATATCAGCGGCGGTGTCCCGGATAACCGACTCGTCCATCATCACAGATAAATACTAAAAGAAATAGGAACATGAAATGTTGACAGAACCTTTCTTCTATCTTGTGAAATGTAACCTATTATAAATGTAACCTTTAGAATTTTCGCGATTTTTACTTTATTTCAGGAACTAATTGAGATATCTCTAATTTTTATGCATATTTGCTTATTGAAATATATAAAAACGAGATTTATTGTACGTTAATTTTATTTCTTTGAGGGTGCGAAGGGATATAAGTGTTTTGTCGTTTGCACTAATGGCATGGTTTACTTCTTTCGCCATATCTCACGAAATAATTGAGAAAACGTTTCAGGTTTTGTTCGCAAAGATCTGGAATTTTGGATTTGTAATTTTCAATGTGTTTTCAAAATAACAAAAATATTATGCGTATTGATGCATAAAGTCTCTTGAAATTTTCAGTCCGAAACTCGTCGATACCCAATAAATTATTTTTAATAAAAAGAAGACACAAAAAGGATCATATTGATCCGTAGAAAGAGAAAATGTTAATTACATTATTTGAGATAGGTTAAAAGATCAGTTTCTTTCAAATGTACAAGAAAAGAAAGTCTCCCATTAAAAAGATATTAGCAGATTTGGATTCCTCGGAAATTTTCCAGTCAGATACATGGAACTGAAAAAAAAATTATGTAGATAAATTCGTGTTTCCGAGACAATTGAGAGGGTGGGAATCGAGTGGCGTAAGTCAATACTTCCTTGATTTGAGATTTTTAGGGGTTTATTAGACTCTCAATAAAAATCGCATTACATTGTATAACAAATGAAACTGACTATTTGTGTACTAAAATTATTCCCCTCTCTTAACATGTAAGCTTTATAAAACTAATATTAAGAAAAAAAATATACACGGCTTAAATTACTTATTCTACTATCAACCTCAATAGAACTAACACCATTAAATAAAGATTTTAACTGGACAAAAATCTTCCAGACACGAAACTTGGCAGAAAGTTAGATTTCGGGGACACTTGAAAGGGGAAAGAAAATGGGATACTCCAGGTGGGTCCACGGGGGGCGGGGGAGTCAAATGGGCCCGCAAAACTGTTTTTGGTAAATATCTAAAAAACTACGCAAGATATCAAAAATGTTGAAAGTAAAAGATGTAGCTGACAAAATTTACAACAAATTTGGTCATAAGTAATTTTTCACTCAGACGCACAAGAAACGAGATAAGAGCGCTCAAATTTGAAACCTTTTTTTCGCAATTCTTTGCGTAAAGCATTTTTGCGAAAATATGAGAAAATAGCATTTTTAAATTTAGACCGATTTTAATGCAGTAAAAAGCGCAAAATATGGATATGTAAGTATTTATACATGTACTACCTTGTATTTGGATGTAAATTATGCGCACACACAGATAACGAAAACAAAAACGTGCATTTTTTGAAGCGTTTTTAGCATTATACGTGAATATACACTGATATCTATGTGTAAATATTTGTTGGAATATGTTTATATATGTATATTATACTTGTCTAAATCCAAAAATGCACTTATATACTAATGGATTAGTCAGCACAGAAATGTAAAAGTGCTAAAATAATACTCGTTATTAAAAAAAANATGTTTCATTTAAATTTAACATTTCTGTGCATTTACTGCCTTATATCAATATATCATCTGACACATAAAATGTACTAAAAAGTGTGTTTGCATACTGCTACTGACGTTCCTTGATTTGACTTTGAGAAGTATTTATTTGTCCCACTCTTCAAAATTTCACCCGCTTTACGCGGCTTCTGTGTTTAATATAATTTCTTCACAAAAGGCAAAATACTTAAATTTGCAGTTTAATACAATCAATTTCCAGAATGATTGAGAGTTGAATTGTCACTCTTTGGTTCTTACTTTTTCATGACGCGCCATTTTAAAGTTACAATGGACATCTGAGAATGTTTTCTTTGTAGATGTGAGGCCATTTACTTTCTTATATCTCTCCCTAGAATTCCTCAGGTTTTTAGTAATGCTTTTTTATGGCATTCAGATTTCCTGAGCCTTTTTCTAATTTTAACTTTATGTTGCGGATTGATGAAACCATTATTATCATCGGACTGAACTTTTGTAAAAGACATAAATGTTTTTATAAAAGCAAAAGCCCTATTTTAC
>NNCF01126600.1:73167-88521 GCA_002313205.1 Laupala kohalensis | reverse complement strand
AAAACGATTAAAACTGCGATGCGCCCAAAAGGCGCACAAGTGCGAGAACGCGCGGCATACTTAATACGCTCTTTTTCTCTAATTTAGGTGCATACTAATAGTACTTGTGTTGTAAATATCGAGAAGACGTAGTTTTGCAATTCGATATTAATTTATTTTAGAATATGCATGTGTATGCTTATAAAAGATAAATATCTTGTAATAAAAAAGGAATATATTTGATGATTGTGATTATAATACATTCCCAAACAAACAATTTCGAAAGAAAATAAACTGAAAAAGGAACAACAAAGCATAAAGAATAATAAATATATTTTTTTTAAATATGTGGAAAACAGAAATGTTTAATTAACGCAAATAACCTGAACTTTAAATGAAACGTAGTATGCTAATGTTTCGTTGTATCACTTAATATACATCCCGTGAGTCTGGGAAAGATTAGTTCTGGTGTGTAATTTACATTAAAGTAATTCAATCGTACTCCTTTCCACACCACCTACGAGGTAGAAAAAAGATCTGTTATGATCTAAGAAATGTTATTTTTTATATTTACAGTAAAATACTTCAATATTAAAAATTTCCAAATTACATATAAAAAATCATATTACCATCTTCTTCATCTTCGTCCTTCCCGTTTCTGAATATTTCAGTTTCCCAAGGAAAATATCCGATATTTCTTCACTTATGACGTAATCATCTTCATTATTTGTAATTGCAGCATTGAAGCAAGATTTACCTTGGCAATTGGTACATTCAGGTGAAGAATATAGTCCAATTTTCCTACATCCACAGTTAATATTGCAACCCTTGATGTAATTACGAATAATGCTATTAAGTAGTTCTGGAGCAGGCGGAAATAAAGTGTCAGTTGGCTCCAGACTGATTTTGTTGAAAACCCATCCCCAATTTTCAGTGTTTAGATCATTACCTAATCATACTTAAACTTCATGAAAAGCTGCATCAGATGTTGGAGGAAGACAGGATAATTGTTCGACTTTATTGTGTCGTGTGCTCTTTACAAAATAACTAAATATATATAGCTGTCAATAGAATCAACTTTCTGGGGAACTCCGTACATTGTAAGAATATACCGAAATCCTTTAGTGATAAGGTGATGAGTGAGACGGAGTCCGACTTTGTGAAAACTTCAGCGCAACCAATTAAATCGTTATGTTTCTCAAATAACTTGAATACTTTAGTTTCCCTCTTTTGGAAAGAGCTAAAGTCGTATCAGAAACAGACTTATTGCTGCAGCAATACAACACTTACGAGGAATACTACATTAACGACATTCAATACGAATAGTACAGAAGGTTTATTGTCTATACATTGAATTTCACCTTCTGACGAAGGTGTCCGACGAATGAAGAAAATTTCTGAT
Organism: Laupala kohalensis; assembly: GCA_002313205.1. Lineage (NCBI taxonomy): Eukaryota > Metazoa > Arthropoda > Insecta > Orthoptera > Trigonidiidae > Laupala > Laupala kohalensis. The sequence goes on along the minus strand of NNCF01126600.1, from coordinate 87,140 downwards.
ATTTTAATAAAAATATTTACACCACAATCTCAGAAAAAATGAATAATTTTAATAAACGTTCACTCAGTTAATACACGTTCGTTCATTGCAAAGAATCACTCAGAACTACACACGCAAATTTAATTTTAGATCGCTCTTGTTCCTTAGCCAGTACACCAGGGCCTTACTGGTACACAACGAAGATGTGGTGAAAAATATACCACTATAGAAGGGATAGTCTCCAATGGTGTCAACAGCCAGTTCTTCAAAAGAATTGACGGAAGCGTGCTTCTTATAGTATTGAGAAACGTCTTCCTAGGATGATAGACAGACAGATTTACAACCTGGATCAGATATCCTAATCCGTTCTGAATTTCTTTGTTTTTCATCTTTCGCAATTAATGGCTTCGAAATGTATTATTATCGCAAGACAAAGAGGAAACAAGAAAGCGATGAGAATATGATTTTTTCCACGTAATTTGGAAATTATTAACCTTGAAGTATTTTATTGTAAATTATGTAGAAATGATGTCCTTAATGTGTATACCAAATTTCATCTTGATGCGAATTTTTGTTTTGTGGAATGTCTATTTTTTCTGGACTATATGGAGATATGAAGGGAGTACGCCACTAACATTGCTTCGCAGTTTATTTCAGTTTTACGTTAATTTCCAACGAAAGATGGTACGCCATGTGCAGTACACAAGTGTATTACGGTTGCCATGGAAGGGGTTTTCAATTACGATTTTATTTTCTTGGATGACGTCTCCAATTAATATAAATTATTTCACTTGATGAAATATGATCAGGAAATGATCACTTATCAATTCTTATGAATTCTGAATGATAAAAGTACGCCAATATTATCGGTGATAGATTTTCATCTTATGATTGGTGATACGTAAAATTAATTTCTTTCAGTATCCAGTTGAGTTGAATCCGCCTTGTTTTTTATCAAATACTATTAGTCCAGTCGTTCAGTGTTAAAAAAACGGTCTACCCTGAAAGGTTTGGAGAAGTATTGATTTTTTGCTCCTGTATGGCTTCGAGGGCGCTTATTACGAAGTTGAACTTTGTCCCCTCAAAAAATTGCACCCATTTAAGTATTTGATTAAGATACGAAAACCATGCACTTCACAAAGAAAGTTGTTCCATGAATATAAAGATGTTAATTACGACTTTGGACTTCCTTGAAAATTTTCAGGAAGAATGAAACTAAAAACGTGAGAACTACCAAAAAAAAAAAATCAGTTTGCTTATTGCAGCAAACACGCATGTACTATGGAAAATATTTAGTTCATCAAGAAATAGACAAATTTGCGTATTTTTTGTCAGGCAAACTGTTCTTCAATGTTTTTTCACATTTCCTAAACATTTTTGAAGTGGAAAAGTCAAATCGTAATCAGCATCATGATATGCATGACGCAAAGTTTCAGATTTTATTCACAACTTTCAGACCAAAATTTCCAAAATGCTGAAGTTTAAATTCCACGCCCTCTACTGAACCTGTACTTCATCTGAGAGAGAGAAAGAGAGAGAAAGAACGAACTGGTGCAAGTTGTAGTAAACTGTGTCTAATTTATTTTTACAAATAAATATTTTCTTCGTGTTGTTCACAGGTTTTGTATAATAAATCAAAAACTAAAATTGGCATGATTTTTTTATTTTGTTTTTTCCATATTTCCCAATTGTTCTTGAGGGGACAAAGTTGAAATTTGTAATAAGCAGCCTCAAAATCATTCTGGAGCAAAAAATCAATACTTCTCCAAAACTTTCCATGACTTAATGTCACTTAAACACTGGACTATATATCCATAGCGACTGAAAAATATAAAATAAAAGAATACTCAATGCATCAAATGAATATTCAACTAACTTCTATCAATAAATTGGAATTTTTCCCCCCAAAACAAGTATGAATCATGATTTGACTTTTATGATAAATGAATTAATTAGAAGAGTGCCATACATTTAAGAATTAGACTAGCAAGAGAATTTTAATAATTGAAGGTTCATGTTTACTGTAAATTTCACATATGATAGAATGAATTAATTATCGAAAAAAAATTTCTATCAAAGAGTTACTCAAATATTAAACATATCCAAAGCAATAAATAATTATAATTAATTACATATTACATTTTTACTTTATTTTATTTTTCTTTATTATTAATTTTGCACAAGTTGTTATAAATTATTTATAATTATTATGCCTATATTTATTATACTATATTTAAATTGTGCATGATAGTAGCCTATTAAAGTATGTCACTTTGGTACTTGGAGTAAAAGTTATGACATCCTAAATAAATTGTAATGTAAAAACATTAAAGAAATTTTTAAAGTGAGTATCTTTAAAGTGTCGGAATATTGTTTTGACAAAAGAAACAAAGATCCCATCTCTTGATAAAATAAAACAAATGCTAAATTTTCTTTCAATCAATCAAACAAACTGGATACTACTTCACAAATATTTACCTAATATCAGTGGACCACTTAATTCAAATCAGAAACTTCCAAAACACTGTAAAAAGGTCTTGCATTTCAAATGAAAATATTTTTTTATGTCATATCTACATTCTATTTCTTTTTTGGACTATTTTTGTCCCCCATATTTTCTGAAGCCATTCAAATTTATAGAAAAAGCAGCCTTGAAGAGAATGACAGCACTAACTAAGTAGAATTATTAATTAAATTTTCTCTATGTTTATTCAAACAAGTAAAAATCATTCATTCATTTTTGCATAATGGCATAATTTAAATGTATATAATCTTATGATTTTTGCTACAAATTTTGATAAAATTAATAATAATAATAATAAATGAAATATTGTGATTTTCATGAGTTTCACACATTTAACTTATCATTGACAAAGAGCATTGTTTTGGTTAGTCTTGCTAGTAATGAGAGCAAAACCCTTTGTAATAGTTACATTTTTGTGAAGGCTAATGCAAAACTTAAAAGTATCTACATCGATCAGAGAAACAGAGTAAAAATGACACAAGATAGTCAACATACCTACATAGAGTCGATTAATGATTGAATCATGTCATTTTCGATTAATCAAAATAATAAATTTTACTTGCCAGATTCAGTACCCACAGTAGCTCACACACATAGATCTTCCTCCAATTTCTACACCGTTACTTACTTTCACACTTGAAACAGTCTGGCGAAGAGTCGATTGGCATGTGATAAAGATAGAAACTTGAATACTTGAACAACAAACTGAGGGACTCGAGCCAAACCTGGGGTTTAACTCGGGTTGCCGTGAGTTTGACCGACGCGCGTTACGGAACGTAAGAGAGAATAGCTTGTTTTCTTATTGTTAATCTTACAGTTGGTTTCACACGTGCCTCGCTTAGGGCATCCCCAAGCATCTACGAAATAAGCCACAGGTTGAGGATGTCAAGGCAGTTGAGATCAAGAAAGAACTTTTTCTATTTTAGGGAGAGTGCCACGGTATCTATGGAAAGAGAAGGTGGAAGTATACCAACCTCTTCTTCGTGTATCATTACATATATGTATATTTTTAAACATTTTCTTACAAGAATGTTTCAATTTTTTTAATCGTCAAGAATTCAAACATTATAACAGGGAGGCACCAAAGCAATGGGGTGGGAACCTCAACATTGAGATAAAATTACGCTTGATATTAATATACTATATCGACTAAATAGTAAAATTTTAAGGTTTCACTTGTGATAGTAGTATTGAATTGATTCTAAACACGGATTAGCCGTGCACTTCCATGGACAATCAAAATTACGCTCGGAAAAGTTGATAGATATCATCTCACAGTCTGACGAACTTTACATCTACCCAGCAGAAATCAAGTGGGTCAAGCAACATCTAGGAAGAGTTCTAAGAACTGTCAACTTTTTTCTATTTAAAATTTGTTAAATTTATCAATCCGTTTAAATAAATCCATCAATGTAATTAATTTAAATTGAAAAACACTTACTACAACAAAATTTAGTTCAGGTAAGAGTTACAAAGCAGAAAAAAAATGTGGTAATTTTTAATTTTTTTTAAAGTTGTGAAATACTATAGCTGTACTGCATCCATCAAAATATTCTCTACTGAAACTGGTGTAGCTTTTGGAAATAAAAGGAATAATGCTTTGTGTTTCCTCAGCAAAAAATGCTTTGTGATAAATGTTCTCAGTGACAATAAATTTCTTATAAAACAGCAGTTGCAAACTGAAAATGTTTAAAAATAAGACATTTACGTAATGCAAGTGTATTTTTTCACTTTTATAAATGTTTTGGAAAATTCACTTCTTTTTTGTATTTTGGTAAATTTTGATACTTGGAGGTTGTTTTACAACCAAACTATTATCAATAGTTGAAAATTTTCTTGTTTAACCTATTTAATTTGTACGTTTATTTAAAAGTATTTATTATGTCATTTTCAGAACACATTAATGATTTGAGTGACCGCCTTATTCACGAAGACATGTATTACCAACCCTTCTCATGACACACGTAATTCGCTTCCAATGATGACTATTACAGGAAAATGTTCGAAATAAATAGATGTTTTCTAATTTATACCTTCTCGGAATTAATAATTAATGAAATACATTATTATTAAATAATTTATAAAGAAATAACCATAGTCGTTGTTCACGTAATGTTAATTAAAACTATTCTTTGGTTGTTTCCAGAGTCCTTTCAATTGAATGGAAACTATTATTTTTATTAATATGTGATTTTTTAACATTATTAACTCCAGCGCATAGTCTGTGCTCCAGCGTTTCTTCATTTCCTTGATTGTGGAAAAGTCCACATTATAGGTCAATAATAAACGATAATAAACATGGCGACGGCCGAATTGAAGTACGATCAAGTGGTTCGAGTACGACCGTTCCATCAAGTACTTCAGATGTACCCGGTGTTCGGGAATTTACAATAATGTACATAATTTATAGGTAGCATGAAACAGAGTCTATGTATGGCAAAACGTATATTTTAAACGCTTCTCTTAAATTAAAGTTGTGCGATTTCTTTTTCAAAGTTAAATATTGCAATAGCGAAAAATGGAAGAGATGCAACTTAGTGAGACTGAGCAACGTTATTTCGGCGATCTTTTTACTTGCTGCGATTTAGAAAAGACAGGGAAAGTACCTATCTACAAAGCGTCCGAACTTTTTAGGTCTGCCAATCTCCCCCTCGATGTTTTGAAACAGGTATTACAGACCTAATTATTTCAATTTTTTAAGTTTTAACCATGTACGAATTCCTCCGAATGTGTGGTTTCATGAATTGGCGCAACTATTTTCTTGATAAATAAGGGCTGTATAATAAGCTCAGATTTTGTTTCGGATCTGCCTGATACAAGAAACCAAAAATTACATTAAAGGTTATCACATCTACATGTGATTGTCAAATTAGCTGTTCACATTCTTTGTCTTCCTCTTAAGAGTTTCACTTTGTATTATTTATGATTCTGTATTAAATTACATTATGATTCTTAAATTGCCACAAACTGATTACTGCACAAGTTCTTAAGTGACACATCGAGTAAATCAGTATTTGTCATTAATGTATTGTTTCTAAAGCTGTTTCTTAATGCTGTTTTCCTTAAATGGAAATAAGTGTTTCATTAATTAAGTGTCATGGCTATAAATGTTTCCTGTACATTGGTTATTAGAATTTTGTAAGGACAGATGGTATTCTTGTTTGAAGCAGGTTTTCAAGGAGCATACTGATTAGATAGACAGTACCAAAATAACTATGTTTAACTTCTCATGTCAGTGTAGTTACATAATGTGTGTTTATTGCTTCAGAGGATATTGTGTTAGTGGGTTTGAGTTTAGGTGTTAAAACATTGCAAGGTTAATAGTAAAGTTACTCTTAAGATCTGCTTTGACAGTGTACTGAGTGAAACGCATGTTTCATAATCCAAAGGTTTTATTTCATTTAGTTTGCAGTATTTTGTAAAGTAAAACTCTGCAATACATTATTTTTCTTTTAGTTCATAAAAAATATTTCCATAAGATACCTTACAGTACTTACTGATGATGAAGTTTTTTTAAAGTAAGGCTATGAATTAATGTGAATTTCCCTTATGATTTTCAATATCATGATTTAATCCTGAGCTGGTTGTATATCAGTTAAACCAGTTTTAGAAGTGGATGGAAACTGTTTGATGGTTATGACTTGTATGTTTGTTACCACTTATATTTATAGACAATCAAATCATAAGTAATTAACTTTCTGTATAGTATTTTGTATGAGTATTTATCAGTTTGAAAAACAATTTGTGACAAATTATACTGAATTCATGATTTATTGAATTGACATATAGCTGGGACAACTATTTATCAAAGCATTAATAAGGTGTTTAAAGTGAAGTTACTTAAGTATTTATATTATTATCTGTCCTCCAGTTGAGTTCATGTCATTCTCACACTAATTGTAATTAGGATCAATTTCATCTACAATACGTTCCACTTCTGTTCTCAAAGAATGTGAGAATAATATTGGGAGAGATGAACAAATAATCAAGAACACTCTGTGGGACTGCAAAGTTTTAAATGATATTTAAATAAATAATATTAGATAATTCTTGCATTTAGAAACTTCAGACAATCCTTAACTATGTATGTTCTAAGGTCATGTTCTTGTAAATTGAAATGTCTTGTGTTCAAATTCCTACATCCATAAATCTAATTGCATCTCCTTTAATGGTTTAAGATTATTGTTGTAACTACTTGGTTCAGACCGTAGACAATACAACTTTCCTCTGGTATCATGTCAGAAATTATCCTTGATCCATTATTTAAACTTGCATTGTGTTTTTATACTAGCTGATCTGATTCAATATAATTAGTATCTTTCATAATGACTATATGCTCTTGTAATTTTCTACCACTGTATGCTAAAAAACAAATATATCTAGTGACTTCTGTTACGTTAGTGTGGACAATAGTGTGTTCCTTGTAATACCCTTGTTGTTTCTTCTCTGTATATGAATTTTCAATTATTGTAGTTCCTCATTTTTCTGGACTTATTTTAACAAATTGAAACAAATCATTCAATTGATTCACAGTGCTCCTTTGTATGAATGGGAGATTTCACCTGATCATCTGTTCAGAACATTCTGTGAATTTTATTCTGATGCTGCAATATAATTAAATATAAATTTATTACTTCCTATTTTGGTAATGAAGGTCTTCATCTTTTGCTTTAGTCATCTTTTGCTTTGTAGAAATTATGAATTTTTAATATTTTTAATTTTACCCCTGAAATTTATAGAACTTCTACTGGTAAAACTTTTTCAGCTGAATCCCTTATATTGGAAGCTTCATTAACAATCTTTTTGCATTCCTTGATGGACAACAATGAATTTGCTCTTTTGCCATTGCAGATTGCTGAGGCTACAGGTGGTTGGCGTGGAGGCTGTGTGGGTCGTAAACAATTCTTTGCAGCACTGAAACTCATTGCTGCCTATCAAGCTGGATTGCCATTGCGTACAGACGCTCCTGCACCTCTCCCAAGACTTGGCTGGCCAGTTCCTACATCTGCGCAAACACCTGGTGAGATGGCTTCCTGTATTTGTCAATGCAATCAATGAGTTGTATGTATTCAAAAAATATTTTATTTAATTCTTTTCTGTGATTCATTTGTGGAATTTTCTATTATTCTTGAATTATTCATTTTTTTATAAAAGATTATTAATGTTTTTTTTTTGCATGTTATATTTATTTTCAACAAAGATTACGTGTTAAAAAGTAATCAAATAAAGTCGAAGGTGGACTAAGTTTATCTAAAGCATTGTTTATTGTTAAGGTGGTGGCTCATTAAAGTTTTTGTACAAGTTTAAGTTAACTATTAAAACAAAATGTATTAAAATATCAGGCAGACTAATAGTCAAGGATTCTATTGTCAGTCAAACCTGAAATACTTAATTATATCATAGCTGTAGTATTATAGAATGGGTAGGGTAGGCTAGGTAGGTAATGTAAATATAAAAATAAGTAATATTTATTGTATTAAAAGATTTTAAAGTGGGAGAGTGTACCTTATGTAAGAATTTATTATTATTATTTTTATAAATATTATTTTGTGTATGCCACATTTGTGATAATTTGCTTCTGTGTCAAACATTAAAATGTTACCCTTATCTAACACTACACTTTGTTCTACTGTACTTAAATTTTGTTTGTGATCCTGGGAATTGTTCAAAGAAGGTCGGGTGATGTATATATTACTATTCTAGATTGAAAATGGGTGAAAATATTAGAAGAAGAATTTGAATATCGTTTCAAATTGTACATTCAAAATACCATAGTCATTAAAAGAAACAAAATTCATTTTCCCTCTAATTTGAAAATAGATTTAGCTCCTCCGTGTTAAAAATGCATTTAGCCCTTAATTTTTATTTTTGTGTGGCCTTTATACTAATACAACAAGATGCCATTTGGGAGCAATGTGTTAATAGAATATTTCCTAATAATATTCTTTCTGTTCTCAGTTTCCTATGTCATTACTTGAGAGCACTGTTGTAGTTGTTCATTCATTTAGTTCAATGTATTGTTCTATCTTCCTTTCAATTTTAATTGTTTTTCTATTTTCCTTTGAATAAAGAAGTAAAGAACACACTCTTGACTGCCCACACGACTTCCTTTGCAAATTTGACTTAATTCTTGCTTTCAAGAAATTTGACAATATTGTCTGATATTATTCATAAAAAAGAAACAATTGTATTTCATTTCTTAAACTATTTAATCTGATACTTTGTCTATGTTATTAATAAAACTATCTCATGACAATCCCTGTAATATACCCTTCAGCAGGTAGAACCATGCTGGTACTTGGTCTCAGCTTGAGGAGGAGATGACGAGGGGAGGAGGAGAATCTTAGAGAGACTTCTAATGTCTTAGACATGTCTGTGTTGAATGTGTGGTCAAAATTAACAAGTGTTAATTACAATTGGTTATTGTAATCTGGTGTTGCACAGGTTGTCTTTCTCGCATAAAATTGTGTCTGTTCCCAGAGCGTGATGAATTATTTGAAATCTAAGTAACATAATCATTTTGGTGTCATGATGTCTATACTTATATTTTTTTACCTATTCTTTTTTTTAATTTTACCAAATTTATTTTATTTTTTATTGCAATCATGAAACCTGATACTCGTGTACAGCAGAGGACTTAACTGTGATTTTAGAAGATTATATTATTTTTTATTTGGATATTGAGGTTGATGTATTTACTACATACTGACAAAAGTGAACAAATTGACTGATAAAAGTCAATTTGCTCATGGATGATTCTTTGTCGTAAAATATTGCAGATTCTTTGACCAATGGAAACTACAAGTTGTTAAAATTAATGTCATCTATGATACAAATAACTCAATTATTGAGTCGATACAAATAGCTCAAGATTACTGGGGTTCATTTCCAGTGATGCTATGAACATTTTCCCTGTGTCTTAACACCTATACTTTCTCAGCCTGTTGTCAAAGTTTATCGGGTCTTACCTGAAAGTTAAAATTGCCAGGAGCGGGATGCCAATCATTTTGTATTCCTTGTGCTGAACCAAGACAATGCAGAGTGCAGTTTTCTGTGATCTCTCAGACCTAGTTTGAGAGTTTGTCTATAAACTTTCCACTTTTAATATTTTCTTCTTTTATAGCAGGTATTTGGGAACAACCGCAAGCTAGGTCTGTTAGTCCTGATCTTATTCAACTGAACGACACGGATCCCAACCTGACTCCACATCAGGTAACAATAAGCAATTTTTATGTACTTTTTCATTGATATTATGTTTTGGTATTATGTAGTGTTTCATCAGATACGCTATTTTATCACAAAAATCAATTATACTCAATGTTATCATTATAATGTTTCAGTGTCAAATATTATTGTTGTAAATGTTTTCATTCAATCTTGGATGTTGAGGAATTTATCCACGCCTGCGCCATTGAAAGCCGGACTGTCACAATCATTCCATTTGGCCAGTTGACGTAACATGAAGTAAAAATTTCCTTGTGAATGTGAATATTCAATCGGCCAACATGTCATGGTTCACTTCTTTTCAGACCTACGAGTGTTGAAATGTGGGTGCAAAATGAGAAATTATAAATATTTGTTTTAACATGAAGCAATAATTTTTTTTCTCATGTCAAAAACTATTCATTTAAAATGTTTGCCTATTCTATGTATTCTAATGTGAATTAAAAATTTTCTACAAACTCTTTCATGAAAATAAATTGTGTTCAAAATGTTGAACGATTGAAACCCAGATTGAAACATTTTAATTCTCTTTCGGTTATAGGATTATCAAGGGTGGAGGGAGATTGGGCAGCTATCCTATTTTCCCAGGTGGAATACATTTAAAATGAATTTCTGAAAAATAAATAAACAAGTTTACTCTTGGTATTTTGACATAATGAAAGAAATTATTAGCAAATGTATCAGTGAACAAAATCCGGGATAGGAACATCTTCATATATTGGCATATGAAATTTCTTTGAAGAGGTTGAATTCACATAGTTGCCCCACCTTCTGTTTTGTATTGGATATGCCTATGGTTTCTGTTCTAAGTAAAAAGCTTGATAACAATCTTGATCTGAATATTATTTAAACTGTATTTATTGTTTTACTTCCTACTTGACAGGTTTGAATTGCAATACTTGTGGACCTTTGGCAATTGTGTACCAATGGCGTTTCTGATGCTAATGTTGTTTTAATGTTTAAGGTTTTAATTCTGTTCATATTTTTGACAAGTTAGTTCAAAACAAGAATACTGCCCTCTTGAAAGAGACACCAGGGAAAACTAATATCTCTTTTCTCTTGTTTGAGTTCCTGCTATCAGTAGAAAATTGATTTTTACTTGTTAAACCTATCGTAGTATAATTTCCTCTAATATCACTGTCCTACGAATATCCCTGCATATATTTTAATTATTAATAGTACCTTTGCCTTATTAGCCAGATTTGCTGAGTTTCCAGAAGCATGGAAAATTGAAAAAAGTAAACCTACATTAAAAATGTCAGCAAATGGTTCAAAAGCTACTATTTAATTATTTATTTATTTATCAAGTACAATAATTCATCATGCCATGTACCTTAGCACAAAGTCATTATCAGGGTTACACATAAACCTGTGTTTCTTTTTTTCCCTTAAAAATAAAGTGCTTCATTTTGTTTCAGATTTCTTTTTTTTATAACTTGTCTTGACTTTTTCTACTGTCCACATCAGCCTCACTGTGATCCTTCTACTTACATTTGTTTCATCTTTTTTTTATTGTCTTCTTACATTTCATTTTTTGCTGCATTACGTATTGTTACGATTTTTTCACGTAATCCATAAAATCAGTGTATTTACTTTCACTTCCAATTAAAAATGCCCAGTCATTTAATTTTGTTAAACCCTTTGTCTTCATTTTGTCAAACCATCTTCCCCTCTCTGCCTCTGTTATCCTGCTTTTGTATACTATATGATTGACATCCTCCACCCCATTTCCACAGATGCAATTTTGGTCCTCTGCTATGTCTAGTCTATACAAGTAATTGTAATTCCTGTGTCCAGTCAGTATTTGTGTTAGTGGCATGTTCAGCTTAAACCATTTATTTTTGTTAACGAAGTCAACTTCAGTTATAAATTTATACAAGTCTCTTCCTTCCTTTGCTGCTGTTCATCGTGTTTGCCAACATCTGATTAATACTTTCTTTGTTTTTTCCACCCATTCTCCTCTTGCCATAATATCTGTCTATCCACCATTATGCATCCCTCCTGTCTCATCTTGTATCTTAAATAATATTGGTCTATAACTGAGTCTGTTATTATGCCCTGTTATTATTTGTAGTGCTTTTGTTGACTCTGTTTTATAACAGTTATACTCACTAATTTTGATATATACCACACACTACAACAGTATAATATAATGGGTTGTAATGCCGCTCTATATATCTTATTTAACTCTTTCCTTCCAATTGCATTTTTGTCTATTCCCACTCGTTGCAGTCCATAATACATCATTTTTATTTTATTTGTTATGTATTTGAAATGTATTCCAAAATTTAATTTGTCATCTATTATCACTCCAAGATATTTTACTTGTCTTTCTATTGACAATCTCCAATCCCCAATTTTAACTATTGGATTTCTTCTTGTGGATACCATTCCAAAAATAATACCCTTTGTTTTCTCCTTTGATATCACTAATTGTTGCTCACCACTGTATCCCATAAATTTTGTTAGTATTTCCAAGCTTTTAGTTTCAATTTCTCACCGACTATTTCCTTCCACCAAAATCACACCTTCTGCCGATGCTTTAATTTCCTCTTTCTCCATATATATCAATATCTTATGCAACACCACATTCCATTAAATAGGCCCAGTATGACCTCTGTGGGGACACCCTTGTACCCTTGTTCAAAAGCTATGAAATCCTAAACAGAATTGCCGGGATTGTTAACCTAACATCATCGATTGGGCATTATGCATATGCTGCTGCTAGCCAGAATGAAATTATCATAACCTGAACTAATATTACAGCTGATGGCAGAGAAGAAAAAAATGCGGAAAAGTTTTTGTTTTTTATTACCTTAAATATCAAGAGTAACGAATAAAATGTATATTTTCTGTACCACAATAATATTTTTAGCGCATAAAGATTGCTTTGATCCTTGTTTGGAATGTAACGTGATATTTGACCTAAATTTGTCATTGATTGACAACATATTACTCTTCAATGTCATATTTCTCAAAAAGTTGTTTTGTTTAATAAAACAACCGCACTTAAGAAACCCCACTTACAAATGCATTCTTGCAACTACTACTAATGCATGATACTCCCCTAGTATCATGCTACTTATGTACTCAAACAGCAGAAAAGGAATTAGAGCACTTCCGATCCACATGTAAGAGACAGTCAATTAATTTTCTGCGAAATGTGTCATTTGACTTATATTATTGTGTATGTCATCGAGTGGACGTAACAGGAGGCTTGCTCAATAATGTCTATTAGATAGCGGGAATTTCCTTGGTTGGACAAACGGGATAGAGTTGACAGTGGCAAAAAATATTTTGTCTTTTATTAGATAGTGGGAATCTGTTATATCCAGGAAATAAGTGCATTGTTTCAATATGTTCGTCCTTGGGACCTCTGATATTGTCCACAATAAGCTGGTCTCATATAACCAGAGTCCATTGTACTTAGATTTCAATAGTGTGTTCATTTGAATTGTAGCTCTGATTATTCAAACATATTGTCAGCTGCCTTTAGATTTCATGTATGAATTTCAATCTATACAGGTTTTACATTTAGAGCTTGTAGCTTTGTGATAGCAAAATGTATTTGTTGAGGGGCAAAGTTAGATACTGTTCGGTCTTCCCCATCTGATACTCTGAGCATGTTCTAATCAATATGTTCTTGTCATCTTACAGAGGTGCCCAAACAGCACCAGCACAACCTGGTTATCTTAAAACTAACTTAAAGTACTTTTAGCTGATACATAATCGTACTTTCAATTATATAAATGTTTTTCGTCAAAATCATTTCACAACATTTAAATCAAGCTGAGAGTAAGAATACAGGATATGCATCTGTTACTCAATGATATTTAGTATAACATTTTATGAAAGGCATCTCTGTGGTGTAACAATTTTGAATAAATTTTGTGCTTAAGATGTAATTATCAAATTTGAATAGTTTTATTAGTTTTTTTTAAATAATTGAAACAATTTTCTTATAAATAACAACTTAGTACCCAAAATATTAATTAATTCTTTTGTCTTTTTAGCTATATTTTTTATATTTCATTTCTTTCTTGTCCTGCATTTTTAGACTTTTTTGAAAATGAAATAATAAATTTATTGTCAAAACACAGTACAGACTGCGTATGACCATGTGGAGGACAATAAATTAATTTACTCTCCGGAAGCAAGCAAGGGACCATCCCATCAATTACGATCAAGGGCCCTAAGGCAGAGGCGGATTCAAAAATTTCAGCAAAAGTTCCTAGATAAGATAAAA
>NNCF01126600.1:22450-72672 GCA_002313205.1 Laupala kohalensis | reverse complement strand
GTTTTTAACTGCGGATTTGAAGATATTCAATTTCATAATGTCTTTTATATTCTTGGGCAGGGAATTATATAGAACGATTCCCGAATGATGCGGTCCTTTTTGGCAAAGAGTGGTTGACACTGTAGGGCGATGAATATTAATACTATTGTGAGTATTGTGTTCGTGAACGAGACTGTTTCGTATAAAGCAAGGGTGGTGCTTCAGTAATTCGGTCTTAACAAACAATTTTGTATCTTGTTTTTTAGTCAAGACCAAAAATTAATTTTTAATTGAATTTAATATAAATGAAGAAAATTAGATAGCTACTAATTGTTGCATGTAATTAATATGTTGTTTAATTTTCATTACAGAATGTATTTTACACTGAAGTTCATAAAATTTTAAAGTAGTAACATGGAAAAATTAACTGTGAAAAATTATATTTTTGGAGTAGAGAAAAAGTGTAAACTTGAAAGTAGTAGGTAATTTATTGATTTCAAGTTTCATGTGAAATCGTTTTCCTCTAACATCTTTAAATTCTTGAGAAATAATTCTAAACTACTGCTCTATTGTCTGGTCACCTTATATAGATATAACAGTAATATAAACTGTTTGGAAGGGATTCATATTCTATCTCATATCTCCATTGGTATTCACTGAGAATGTTGTCCATTAATGTTAGCAGTTTGTTGTCGGCATTGGTAGTTTAATTAAACATCTCAGCAACCCTGAAAACAATGGATGCTATGCAATTTATTTTGTATTTCAAAATGTTTTCAATTACTTTTACATATAAACCAATTTCCAAAACTGTATATCTGATGCAAATCAATCCTTTTCAGTTATTTTTTCATGTCATCTCCTTTCCACTCTCCTTCAGGATGGCTGAATTGAGACAAATTGTATAAGGGGTGACACTATTCATCTCAGTGACACCGAAAACCCTAAACTCATTATGGATATCTATCATTTTCAGTAATTTTTATAGTACATGCCCTTCCCTGATGTGCTGGTGTGTTTGGGGCTAATTATGGGTTTAAGCATCATCGGAAATGTCACTAATAATTTGGAGTGGTGGCTTGCTCATAAATGTCCTTACAGTATTCCTCCAATCAAAACGGAGGGATCCCATTTGGAGTTGTGAATAGCCCACTTAATGCTTGTATGCCTGTGGGCTCGATCATAATATGCCTCCTCCCCACCCCTGCCCTCTTACCACCCAAAAAAGAATAAATATATTAAATTACTTGTAATATATCTATAGAATATTAACAAGTTTTAGTTTATAATAATACCATTATTTAACCAATATATATTATCTGTAAGTGAGTACAAAAATTTGTGTAGCGATTGTAACTATTAAAATAAAACTAGTTTATTTATAATTATGATAAGAGAATTTGTTACCCCCAATGTTGTCGCCCATGTCTGCATGTTAATCGGTCTCTGGTAGGTGGAACAATTTGTATAGATACATGAAGTGTTTCTTATGAGCAAAGCTTTGAAATGTAACTACAATGAACTGAATATTATACCCTGCACATATTCTTATACACCTATGCTTAGAGCATCTTCTCATGTTGTTGTAGGATGAGGCAGCGGGACACACTGTTGAAAGTTGCAGTGACATGGGAGCCTTAGCTGGACAGCGGAATGGCCATCATAGTGCTGCCTCCTCATCTGCCTCCTCCTCTTCACCTTCTCCACCACCAACTGAGCCACATTCGCTGGTTGGTGAGTTTCTTGGACATGTTTGAAAATCTTATTAGTACATAGCCATCACATGGATCATTTTATCGTAGTGTTTCCAGTATTCATTGGTAAGAATAGGTTATAATTAAATGTATGTTGAGGATGATGACAGTTACAATATTATGATTTATCCATGAAGTTCAATTGATTTTAGATCTTAGAGGACAAATATTAGTATAGTCAAGTCTGGTTGGAAGTATAAGTGAAGCGTCGATTGGTAGATAGTTGTATCAGATATTTTACGGATAAAATAACAGTCAAGTGGAATAGTGATCTTCGAACAATTGAGAGATTTACAATTGGTTTACACATTTAGATGGGGACTTTGAGAGATGTTGAGCTTGCAATGTGTGTAGCAAAAATCGCAAAGTAGAGAATCCCAGATTTTAAGGTAATATGCCTAACATACTTTAACAATGCTTGTATTGATGTATTGCTTGTCTTAGTATCTGCTATACCTGATTAATAATAGCAAATCAGCCTGTTAATTCTGAAAACGAGAATTCCCTCTCCCCCCGAATTAATGCCCTGTAGAAGGGAGTTTATTTATTTGGCAAAGCTATACATGCCTACTTTGTTCTTCAGCATGTGGTGTCTCATCGGGCGATGTGCAGGAGGTGTTGCCCACGCCTATGTCTGCGGGAATTGCTGCAGGAGTGGCGGCGGCGGTGCCCGCACCAGCCCCCAGTGCTGCTGTAACTCGGGTAACTGCTGCGGAATCAGTGAGGGTTGGAGCACGTTCTCCAGAAGCTTCTTCTACTGCTAGTGACTCTCCTACCCCCACGAATAGCGCGCAGGAACGAAGATGGGCAGCGCAACAAAGGTGGCATCATGGTGCTCTGGGTAAGTGTACCTAGTGTAATTATGTTTATACACTGGTTGATACCTCCTATGTTTGCAAATTACATGTTGAATTTTTATAAGATGTAATAATAAAAAATATTGTTCATATTTGTATGTATGTGAGAGAGAGAGAGCATGTTTTGGAATGTGTTAAACTCGTAACATAAAACTAAGTATAATTCTTAACATAAAAATCTGTAGTAGTAAGATAAATTGAGCACCCCTAGGGGAAGCAATAAGAAGGGAGTGATGTATGATAATGTTGATGATGTTGATGACTATGAAGATAATGATGACTCATCATTATTGATAACTGATATTAGTATGGGGACCGTAGTTTTTGTGGTCGCTCAGATGTATATTGATGAATCTGATGACTTCTAAACCCAAGTTAGAAGTTCACCCTTTTTGGGAGTTTGCACCTCTAGCATGCCTTCAGGAGGATATGGGAAGTCAGAAACATGAGAAAATGGAAACCAACTGATAATTAGTGTTAAGAAGAAGTTTATGAGGAAGCTGTGATGAGAATGTGATACTCCTGATATAGTTGATCAAGTTCAAATTCAAAAGAAGACTCCTCAGGTACTCCTAAGGGTAGAGAAGTATCACTGTCCTCATTTGCTCCAGTTCTAAAAACATTTACACACAAGTTTTTAGTGAAATAGAACTCTGATTAACCTTCTGGAAATTTGTAGAAAATAAATGCTCAGAACCTGAGGCTTACTGGATTAGTGATTTTTCTGGACTTATGTGGTTGTTCTCTGAAACCTGGGTTTAGTATTAAATTAACAAGAAGTATCTACATCAAACGTATGTTGAGACTTCACGTGGGAAGGAGTGTTTTTGTCAGTGGTGTTTTGAAATTACAATAACTTAGTTGTTTGGCGAAGGACTGGAGAGGTGAGTAGCTGCAGGAACCCTGGGAGTGCCCTGAGCACTGGAACCTGTGGGTGAGTTTGATCCTTTGTTGCAGCCCGTGTTTTGTGCAAGGAAAAGTCGAGTATCTCCACATAACTTAAAATGTCACGAGTGGTGAGGAAAGTAGTAGCCTGCCCAAACTAAAAAAATCATCAAGAGAGCTATGGAGGTTGAGTCAATTCGAAAAGTGGCAATACTTTTCCTGCAACTATTGAGACATAACAAAGAACTTTCAGTTGAACACAAAATTGCCCACCACAACTTAGAAAGAATCTGAAATGGAAACAGATATTGCCCTACTGATTAGAGAAGAAAATGGTAAACTCCAGGAAGAGATGAAGACTGAATTTACCACGAGAGATAACTTTGAAAAAAAAAACACTTGAGAAAATTACGAAAAAAAATTACCCCAATCACTGAAAAAATGGAACTTACGGCTGATTTGAAAAAAAAATGCCAGAGAAGCGTGAAATTTTAATCTCGGGCTTGAGCAAATTAAATATCTCCAAGATGAAAACTTGAAACTGGTGGTGAGTTGCGATGAAATTGAATCCAACCAATGCAATCTTGACCTAAAATTGGAATCTAAAATAACAATGAGCATGGAAAATATTGGAGAAACATTTATTGCAACACATGCAGCTCGACTTAAACACTATTTCTGAAGAAATGGAGGAAAGAGACCGCAGGTCCAAGAACATTAGATTTTATGGAATCCCGGAAAGTGCAAATGAAACAGCTGAATATAGAAAGAGGGAGAATATCTGAAAAGTTGTGGAAATTTTTGGTAACCTAAACATGAAGAAAGAATTACTGGAAGTGACCAAAGCAAATGGTCTACAAGCCATACGACTGGGGAAACCAGATCCAACTAAACCCGGATCGCTGAAAATCATTCTCAGATTCTCAGAGCTTCCCCATGAACTTTTGTGCAGGAACAAGGACCTACCTCGAAACATTGCTTCCCAACATGTAGATATTGAAAATCTGAGAGAAGAACTGACTGAACACCAGAAGGATGACCCCGATGCAACAATAAAGTACAGAAGAGGTCTACTGAGAATTATTAGTGGCCGATAAGCACCCCGGCAGGAAAACTAGTACAGGCAACAGCTCACTTCCCTACCCTTTATTAGAATAATATTAATAGAATAATATTTTTACTATAGAAGGTTATATTTTTCATAGAGACAGTGAGAAGGTGAGGTTGTGGCATCCTAGTTTACGTAGCGAGAACGTTTGAAAGCTGACTCCACAACCAGATCAGCAGAGTGGAACACTTGAATCAATATGGATACAAATCAGGCTTCATGAACATATTCATTATATGTGCAATATAACACCCTCATACATAAACGCAACAAATCACTGACATCGATGAAGTGCTTTTCAACTTGATTCAAAAAGTAGATGGTTTTAAAGATCTTACAATCATACTAGTCAATTTTAACTTGCCATCACTTCACTGGACTCAACCAGACCCAACTCAAGCCTCACCAGTGATGAAGCAATTTCTCAGGATATACAATGACTCATCTTTCACTCAGATGGTAACAGAAGTAATTAGATTCCGTGACGGATAAACACCCGCAACACTAATCTAGTCCTGGTTAATTACAACACATCACTATTCCCACCCTCAGTGAACAGCTTTGTTGGCAGAAGTGATCACATGGTCCTAACTACGAGCCTACAAGTCGAACTCAGCTGCGTGGACCCCTGTGAGAAGTGTAAGACATACTAGGGAGCTAACTTCTTGAACATCAGAAACGACCTCCATAGGTTTTTAGAAACATCTCACAATTTGTTTATAGATGTCCTGCAGAACAACTGGGAAACACTCAAGAATGAATTCACTACCACACTTGACACCCACTTGCACTTCCAAACAAAAGTCCCAAACAAAATCAAACCCTGGATCATGAGGAGGTTGATATGCAAAAAGATACAAAGGTTGATACGCAGGAAAAACAAATTATGGAAAAGGAATAAAACACTTTGAAGCAACTCCCTCTCTTATAAATTCAAAAAACTACAATGTAACTAACTACAAACTATAATGATTTTGCTACAATGTAACAAATGAAACCAGGAATGAGGGGTGTAAATATGAACACAATATTGCAAATGCAAAAGGCAAGCAACTTTATTCGTATAAACTAAATCAAATCTCAACAAAGGTCTCAATTCCCCAGGCACTCTGAGGAGAAGATGGAGAGCTGATAGTGGATAATGAGAAGTTTTTCGGAGCTTTACTCGGCATGCTTCCAAACATTCTATACAACCAAGTTAAATGATTGCCGTGTGTGATAACAACACCTCCAGTAGGCAGACTGGAAGATGTGACTTTATAAAATACAAATACTTTATAAAATACAAACTGAAGACTTTATAAAATTCTGATGTCACTTGACACTACCTCCACTGCTGAACAAGACGGAATCCCACCAATATTTTTGAAAGAATGTGCCCAGGACCTTACTCCTAGAGCACTACACTAGCGGATGTCATCCCGATCTACAAAAGTGGCAACAAACTGTACCCGAAAAACTACAGACATTAGTCTGACTAGTCCAACCTGCAAGATCCTGGAACAAATTTTGGCAAATAATATATGTTCACACTGAGGAATGGTAAAATCCTATTGGAACATCACTGATTTATTCTGGGTAGATCAATTCTGAAAAATTTGATCTCCTCTCTTCAAGATTAGACTGCAAACCAACCGACATCATGTACCTGGAATTCTCCAAAGCCTTTGATAAAGTTCCACATTGGTGCCATCTGCACAAACTGGAATCCCTGGGTGTAGGAGGGAAACTCATTTATTGAATAGAAGCTTTTTTCAAAAGCTGTTATTTTTGTGTGCACGTGGGAGTTCAAAAATCGACATAGAAACAAATCAGAAGTGGAGTCTCTCAAGATTCCAATATTGTTTATTCTATACACCAGTAACCTATCAGTCAGCACGCACTCTTGCTTTAAAATGTATACTGATGACACAAAGTTCTATGCAAATTTAAACCAAGAATACAAAATTGGGGACAAAGTGATCGCCAAAACTGCCACCATGAAGGATCTAGGTATTATTGATGCAAACGACCGGAAATGGGACATGCATGTTAGTTATGTAACAAAAAAAGCTAACAAAGCAACCTATACCTTAAAGAAAGCATTCAACACTTTACATAGCAGATCGTTTCTAAAGTTTGTTTGTTTGTTTGTAATCGTTTGTAAAGTTTGTATTCGATGAGATGATACAAAACATATATCCTTCCAATCATAGAATTTGGTCCTGCAATTTGGAACCTGTACGTAACCAAAGACATTAACTCGCTGGAGAATGTACAAAGGAAAACTACACTAATACCTCGGGACCTGACTGGTCTCAGCTAAGAGCAACGCCTGGAGCAACTAAATCTCCCATACTTGTGATTTGCTTGAAACTTACAGGATTCTTCATGGGCAGTATAACGCAGTGCTAAGACACATTTGGAATGGACTCTTGGAACACACAGCCACCTCCATGAATCTCGTCACCTTCAAATGAGCCCTATACAATAATGCTAATGCAAGATACCAAGTCTCCTCCCACTGACGTCAACAACAAATTTACTATTATGACCATGTTATGATACTACTTACTATTATACTTATTATTATATAAGTCAAGATTTTGTGAATGGAATAATGCTATTTATTATTGCATGTAGATTCAGGCATTTTCAGTGTAACTGTTGCCTGAATATTCAAATAAATAAATAAATGTCATAATATTCATATCATTTTGTTGTTAGTTCTATGACTCGCCATACGTCTTTGTTATGATCTATGTGGTTCAATAAAATATTATTATTATTATACATAACATTTATATTGAAAACACAAAAGATAAATGATTTAGTACAGATATATCAACAGGAGAATGCCTAGGCTACAGAGCACAGTGTGCTCAGGTAGAAAATACTGTGCACACTGCCTTTAAGGCAGTCTGACCACCATAAAGGTCATGCAGGAAATTTCATAGTGAGTGAACCTCTGATATTCTGTGTGACGTATGCTCGGGTGGTGCTCTATGTTCTCTCTTGTGAAACATTTGGTAACTAAGTAGAGTTATATTAAACAGCATTACCAAGAGTTCCACAAAAAATTATGAATACGTTTTTATTTATATTTTCTTTTTATCTAAATTTTAGTTTCCCTGTTATGATTTGGTATTCCTGTACTCTGATTTTGCCTCTAATCAAAACAAAAATATAATGCTTTGCCTCTAGAAATTTTTTTTGGTGCTACCACAAACTTGTTAGTTTTATTGTCTAGAAACCGGTTGAATGTGTGATATCAGAGGTTGAGATAGGAATTTCTTTACCTTTTACTGTTGTATAGCATGAGTTCAGAAAAGGTGAAATGAAACTAACTGTGAAACATTGTGCAAGATGATTATTTGTAATAATTGAAAATTGGAAGAAATATTTAGAACTCTTTTTAGTTAGCAACCATTCATTTTCTCTTTCCTTAATCTTACTTTCCATTATCTCATATTCCTTAATCTTCAAAATATTAGAATCGAAATCTCTATCATAAATCAATCTCTGTTATTGCCATGCATGTACAACTAATACTTTCTGGATGATTCTCCGATAGTTAATGATGTTTACATTATGAAAACAAATATTTCTTAATTTTTCCTTTGAATTATATTGGTGAAATGTTGTTTACATTAATTTTTCCACTTGCCTTGAGTTTCAAATTTTCTGAACCTTTGAAGAAAAATCTGTTTTTAATTAGAGTAGGAAGTATTCATTATATTTATGTAATGTATGAAGTAACTAGTAGATATTTTTTGATGGTTTTGAATAACATATTTGTTTTACTTTATGAACTATAAATTGTTCTGTTTGAGAATTATGAATTTTTCTCTGTTTCTTGCGTTTTCTTAGTGTCCATTCCTGTGTGTGACAAACGTGATACTCAGTGTTGTGTGGATCTGTGGTATAGACTAAAGACTTTCCAAGCTGGCTAAATGGGTTGGTGTGTCAGTGTGGATGTTAAGGCATGAGTAAAAATCCTGGATTTGAACCTGCCTGTACAGCCAGTACCTGAAACGTTTTTTTACCTTAAAAATGAAAACACACTTAACCTCACTACATTTTATAATCTTCAAGATTATTGGATTGATTATTGGATATTTTGTGCTTCCTGTTCCAGTGTGTGAGGAGCAGCGACAGCTTCTGGGAACTGAGGAAGAAAGCTCTGATCGCCATTCTAGTGATGATGATGCGGAGGATGAGGAAGCAGCAGCTGCAGCTGCTGCTCAGGTATTGGAGACATAAGTGTATTTTTTAAAATTATTTTGCCAATCATACATGGTGTTGGAACAACTGGAATTAGTGATCAAACTCCAATATAACACGCAACACTGATTAAAGAGGAACTGATAATATATTGTAACTAAGTCAACACAAGATACAAACGTATAAAGTGACTCGTATTATGGTTACATAACATGTGCCCGTATACAATGTAGTTCAACAAGAAACAAAATGCTGGAGGGTGCCACAAGCTAAGTGAGCCAATATTTGAGAAATTCTAATCCATGGATAGTGATGTAAAATACCTTGGTAGATAAAGCATTGGGAATGTTCCCAGAGAATATACCCGGGTATATCCCCCAAATTCATAAATATCCAGATCAATATGTTTATATTGTTCTGGTTGAAATTTACTGAGAGGGTCAATTTGTTATCTTGCTTTACTTTAAAAATTTATCATCATAATGGAGCTGCTCAGCTTATTTATTTGTTTTCAGAAAGAAAACATATTACATTGCATTTTGAACCTCTTATATCTTTCAAAAATTACAAAGTTTACAAATATTATAAATTTAAAAAAATTCAAGTTATTAAAATGAATAAACAAACAAACAAACAAACAAACAAACTTTATTGTAAAAAAAGCAGTTAAAAACTGTGTGTGACCACATGGAGGACAATAAACTAATTTACTCTCCGGATGCAAACAAGGGACATTCCCATCAATTCCGATCAAGGGCTCGAAGGCAGAGGCAGATTTAACATTTAAGACTTAATTTAACAGGTACTGTGGGGCTTACTTTTCTGAAGTTCAAAATTTTGGTTCGCTTATTCTTACAAAAAAATAAGAATCAACCATTCTTGCTGATGTAAATTTCATAAATTACATCCAAGACCACCAAGGACCCCATAGATCACAATGTTCCAAGACACCAACTTTTCCAAAATACTCAAATTTTATATTGAAAATATAATTACCATTAACTAATAAGACAAATAGACTTGTAAAAACATTCAAAACATTTTTAACACAAAATGAGAACTTATTGATTTTGGAAACTGAGAAGACTTATTGCACTATAGAAGATCAATGTCACAAAGAAAACAGTAAATATATGTAAGTTATGTCAAATGACAAAAACA
The DNA here is from genome assembly GCA_002313205.1 of Laupala kohalensis. NCBI lineage: Eukaryota > Metazoa > Arthropoda > Insecta > Orthoptera > Trigonidiidae > Laupala > Laupala kohalensis. The sequence continues at coordinate 62,725 of NNCF01126600.1, read as the reverse complement.
TATTCAGTGAAATAGCAAATGATCCAGCCCTCAGGTGTGAAAAGGTTACGAGCCTGAGCACAGCAGTGAACCAAATATTATTCACATGTTGACTACTGTCGTTTAGTTTGCGTTTGAATAGAATGTGACCCATAAGTGAGGACCCACTTCTGGCTGGCTAATTTTTTGTTGGCAGACCAAGGAAAATGTGATTTGATGCATATCGCACTTTGAAGTTTTAAAGTAAAATAACTACCTGTGTGATGGAAGCCGATTTGTAATATTTTGTTGAGAAATGTCATGTAAATTATTTTATATTTTAAATGTAAATTATTATCCCCACCCCAATAAAAGAAAAGAAAGTTGTAACAAGTTATGAGCCATAGTTTCCTGGAAGGTGAATGGTTGAAGAAAAAAAAAGTTGGTGTGCAGTTCCCTTTGACACTTCATGCTACAGAGTGTGTGTATATATAAAACTCCTTTCACAATACAATAAAAAACCGTGAACATGAGCAATTATCATCATCATACACTTCAGTAATGTCCCAGAAAATATCCTTTCCTGTGTAATTTGTCGGAGCAAATCACACATATGAAGTAATGTATGTTTACATAAAAGCATGAAATAATTTGTTGATGTGTGGTGATGATCGTAATTTCTTGTTGCACAATATTTAACACGAGTGCCTCAGTTTTTATCTCTGTCATAAACTGACAAAAACTTTCAGAAAAAGAAGGTTCAGATTCATCAGTCAGCACAATATTCTTATTTTTATTTGCAGTATATGTTTGCAATCTTCCAAAACTAGTACCTTCTTATTAATTTTTAAGTCGTATCAGAATAAAACTATTCAATATAAGCCCATTGGCATAACACAGTTATAGTAATTCTACAAAGTCAACAATGTTTTTATTTGTAAAGCTATATTAAAACAATTTAACTAATATCCTTTAATTTCATAAGTTTCGTAAAACAGTGTACTTAAAATTCACCTGAAGATAAGTCAACTAAATCTCAAAATGAAAGTGAAAGTTTTTTCTGTAAAAAATTATATTTTCCTTTATTTATTAAATGTTACCTTTAAATTCGTTACCTTTATTTATTAAATGTGATCTTTGTGAAGTCCGGTTGTCTTCAGGAGCTTCCACCTTACTTCATGTGAGTACCCTCCAGCTGGATCTGTGCCCCTAAATATGGTTATCCCCAGTCTGGTAGTATTCCCGCTCTGAGCGGCGACTTGTGAAATTAATGATTTTGGGTACGAAATTGGATTAGGAATAGAAATGTATATTGCTCAAAGAAACGTTCATAAATGTAATAACTTTCAAACATACCCAATTTTTGGGTTCCTAAAAGAGCTCTGGGTATACGAGGTCAGGCAGAAAAGTAATGAGACTGATTTTTTATTTACCAAAGTTTTTATTTTTTTCAAACATCAATGTTATCCCCTTCAAAGTAGTTCCCTTGGGCAGCTACACACCGATGGAGACGTTGTTCCCATTGTTGGTAGCAGCGCTGGAAGTCTTCAACCGGTATGGTCTTCAGTATGTCTGTTACACTCTTTTGAATGTTTTCTACAGTCCCGAAATGACGACCTTTGAGGATATTTTTCAGTTTAGGAAAAAGGAAAAAGTCACAGCGACTGAGGTCAGGTGAATAGGGTGGCTGGGGAACCACAGGAATGCCTTTTGAGGTCAAAAATTCTGTTATGGAGAGGGCAGTGTGACATGGGGCGTTGTCATGATGGAGCATCCATTTGTCTGCAATGTCTGGTCTCACGCGAATGACCCTTTTTCTAAGCTTTTCAAGGACGTCTTTATAAAAAACTTGGTTGACAGTTTGTCCTGGAGTAACAAATTCTTTGTGGACGATTCCCCTTCTGTCCAAAAAACAAATCAGCATTGTTTTGATCTTCGATTTGATCATTTGAGCTTTCTTTGGTCGAGGAGAGTTTGCAGTGTGCCACTCCTCACTTTGCCTCTTGGTCTCAGGATTGTATTAAAAAATCCATGATTCATCACCTGTGATCATACGACTAAAGAAATCTTGCCCATTAGCGATTCTGTCAAGAAGATCAAGACACTTGTTTTTTCGATTGTCCTTCTGCTGAATTGTGAGTTTATTCGGCACCATTTTGGCACAGACCTTTCGCATGTGCAAATGTTCACTCAAAATTTGATGAACGGTAAATCTGTTCAAATTTAATTGTTCACTCAACATTCTTAATGTTAAACGACGGTCTGATCTCACAAGAGTGTTCACACGTTCGATGTTTTCATCAGTTTTCGAAGTTGAAGGCCTCCCTGAACGGTGTTCATCTTCAACGTGTTCTCTGCCTTCCAAAAATGATTTGTGCCAGCGAAAAACTTGAGCTCGGGATAAAGAATGTTTCCCATAGGCCTGTTTTAACTTTTCAAACGTCACACTTACCGATTCTCCAAGTTAACACAAAATTTAATGGCACAACGTTGCTTCAAATTCCGCTGTTCCATTTTGCTTGATGCACAACCAAAACACAACTTCACTAATAGCAGTCACAAAAATCACGTAGTTAACGGAAGGAGTTGAAACTCGCACTGAGCTATGGGAGGGTACTGATACACGTGCCCTATCAAGGACAACAGCACAGCGTTGCCAGATCGCTTGTAGTGTTGCCAGTCTCATAACTTTTCTGTCTGACCTCGTATACCCAACCCATTATACATGGAATGAGTGATGAGCGATGAATGATGAATACATTTCTAAACAATACCTGTTCAATGAGAGTGACAAATGTTGCTTGGTATAACCAGTATGTGACATTGATTACAAGTGCTATTGTTAGTGACTGTAAAAAATAGCAAGTTGCGATAAATACTATTTTTCCGCAAAACATTTGAAGAAACGGGAAATATCTGCAAAATTAGTGACTATAAAAAAAAATGCAAAATGGGGCATTTTATTTATTTATTTAGCTTATGGCATTAGTCATACACTTGATACTTTTATAAAAATACATCAACAAAATAAATATTACAAGATCATACAATAAATACATAGAGAGAAAGGATTATAAAAAAGGAAAACATTACTTCTTGGCTAGAAACAAATCACAGCATTAGCTCAAGCAAATTCAGTCATTGAACAGCACTCACTGAGGCTACCAAGAGATTGTCTTTGGTGCCAGGGAACACTCTTCGTGGACACTCATATGTTATGTGCTGCACAGTTTGGAGGGCGGCACTACAATCACACTCGGGCTCCTCTATCAACCCCCAATTATGGAGCAAAGCTCCACACCTACCAATGCCCATTCAAACTCAGTACCAGGTTCTGGGAGATTAAATCCTTCGGGTAGCTTTTGAGGATTAAGCAGAGGGTGCCATATTGGGTCGACCTTTGCTTTCCATGTGTGATTATTCGATTCCGCTACTAAAGTTCTGTTCTTTTTTTATTGTGTGTGTGTGTGAGGCTTTAGGACTCGTCAATGGCAAGGTAATTAGAGCCCTTTCTGATCTATTAATTGCTGTGTTGTTTTAACTGCAGGGTTCCTCTGAGTCATTTCATGTTAGGAAATAAAAGTATTTTATTTGTTAGTAAATAGTTGTGTATGTTCAAATGAACTTATGAAATTAAAACATAATTGTGTATTCTGCTGAAACATACGCTATTAAACATAAATATACTTTTCAAAATTACATGATACCAGAAATTTTTAAGTATGTTAGGAAGGTTTTTACTAATGCATAAATATACAACTGTTCTATAAGAATTTTCTTCATTGTTAATGATAGAGTGGTAGATTTTTCCTTTTCTACTAGTACTACACCATGTTGTAGGTTTTACTGCCTACCAGCAATACTTTTCTTAATGGACAATATTCTTCACTACTATCGTATTGATATGGTATAATTTAAAACTAAAATAGATATCAAAATAGGTATTTTCAAAGTCATCTCAAATATTTCTTTTGTGTATTATTGAGAATGTAAGTTTTTGATAATGAATATGATACAGGCTTTTTGTGTTCTCATTGCTTCTCACAAAAATGTACTCAAACAGGTTATTCCTGAGTGGTGTCATTCTTGTTTAATTTTGTATGTGCAGGTGTGGAGTATTTCTCCTGAACAGAAAGAGTACTATGAGGCGCAGTTTCGTTCTCTACAGCCTGATCCTCAGGGATTGGTTGCTGGTCCAGTTGCCAGGTTATTTTTTGAGAAGAGCCGACTGCCAGTTCACGAATTACGTCGGATCTGGTGAGATAGAAATTGTATTATCTTATGAGTAACATTGCTTAATGGAGCATAATTAGTGGTAGTGTTAATGCAAGAGATGCTCTTGCATGATCTCTTAAGGTTGTAGGAATCTTGCAAACCACTGTTGTAGCATTGGTTACCAAAGCATTTAGTTTCATGTTACTGTATATTACCGTATTTACCTGAATATAATCCCCCTCACCCTTATTTTAGGAGGCAAAATTTACAAAAAATATGAAGTTAAGTAAAATCAAAATCTTTTTGAAGGGAAATGCTCATTCAAAAATCCATGTGAAATGGTTGGCTCTGGGAAGTATAATCATATGGACTTTAAAATGAAAAACTAATTGTAGCGGTTCAACATCTCTTGACCAATCCACATGATCCACTACAACTGATCTCGTCAAAATCGTGAGTCTTGGTGATGGCGATCAGTCATTCCTAGACTACATGGTATATTTCAGTTTTCACTTCGAATGATTGTCAAATCCTGCCATTGTCGATTGACGTTCTTTGAGTAACGTTACGTATACAGCTTGTGTTCGCTTAACTCGTTTTCACCCACGAAGCTGTAAGTTAGCAGTTTCCCGGCCTAAACTCCAAATATAGTCTCTTCACGGATTTTTGGGAGATTTCTTCGGGAAGATAGGAGAGACTATATTCGGGTAAATATGGTAATTCTTTGATTTATTAAGAACTATTGAAATTTTTTGAAGAAATTTGATTGAAATTGTGATTTACAGATTAAGATACTAAAATATTTGGGGTATTTAACACAAATCTTATAGAATCGTGTACAATCTCTATCCCTTTCCTATAATTCAGTCTGATCTGAAAAAGAGCTTGAAGTATCTTTGATGGAAAAAAATGATATGTGGAGGGTATTGTGAATTGAAAAGTACCTACTGTGTATTTCCGCAGATAAGACGATGGTTGGATCATAAAAAAAGGCCCCCAAAATCCGGGTTCGTCTTACAGGATGAAACAAAAAAAATTAGATTAAGATTGATAAAAATTAACATGAGTATAAAATAAAACAAATCACTCACTAATGAATTCTCCCACTCATTATCCAAGGGAAATAGCTCCTCAAGTACATCCTCACTTTTGTTGTTTAGAATTTCATCGTGTGGGTCCCTTTCTCTCTGGCAAGTCTACTTGCTCTTTGCCATAAGTATCCCGTAACATTCCGTCCTCTATGACATCCATAGCACTAGATATTGCACTCTTTGTCTTCATAGGCCATTAATAGTTTGGGGGTCATCTTATAGGACTGATATATGCTAAAACTAAAAAACTTGACAAAAATTTATACCTTCTTATCTCAAGGTCATCTTATGTGTGGAAATATATGGTAATTTATTTTTTCTGTCAAAATAGTTTTACATACAATACAAAATTCACAATGTAAATGGGTTACTTGGTAGTTGAATAGCTATAAGCCATCTTGTTTAGTACATACATTTATAATACTATAACATGGATTCATGTAAGTTTTAATTATTAACAGTAGTTGTCATTAGTGATGTAAAATATATAGTCATTGGGGTAGATAAAGCATTGGAAATATACCCCCAGTAATATTTCCAAAATTCATAAATACTCTAGTAGGTATAAGTATTGATTGATCTGGTGGAAATTTACTGAGAGAATTACATAATTGTATTGCTTTACTTACAAAATCCATCATTACAATGGAACTGCCCAACTTATTTATTATTTTTTAAAAAGAAAATTTACATTTTGAATGCCATATTACATCTTTCATAAATTACATATTACTTTGAATTAAAGTTGTTTTATTTTATTAAGTTTCTGAAAAGACCATTTGTGCTGTAGAAGATGAATGTTTGTGCTGTCACACTTGAAAAGCCGAGGGATGCATCAAAGTTTTCCTGGTGAAGGGCGTTTGAGGCCAGTGGCCACATCTGTCCCTTGATGAGTTAAAGACCTCCAATTATGTGGAGGCCGTGTGTTTGAGGTGACCATTGCTCTTCCTAAAAAAGGAGAAAGGTGCGGAAGAAGGGATAAATATGTGATTCCTGCCACGGTTGGGAGTTTTTTGCTCACCAGCCACGGAGAGGGTTGAGGGATACCTAATTTTGGTGGGAGACAGGAGCAACTGAGAACTTTTGTGACGGATGTTTTGTTTTGTTGTCTGCACCTGCGCTCTGCACTGTACATAAATTTGTAAATAGATCATTGTTTACATGTACAGTGTTTCCTTTTTCTAAGTTTTCTGGGTAAAACTTAATGGTGACAGCAAAGAAGTTAGTTCACTGTTGTAAGTAACTTGATGTAGGAGGAGAGTTCAGTCACAACGTTAACAAACAAAGCAGTAAATCTATGAAATGTCATTTATGTCAAAAACAAAAATTATATACAGCAAAATAGCGAATGATCCTACCCTTCTAACACAAAGAAAACATAGTGAATGTATTTCAAAATTCTTGAAACAAGAGAAAGTAGGTGGGACTTACAAATTCTGACTTATGAACTTAAATGCACCTAAATTATTTGAAATAGTCAAAAACAGTTAGATGAGAATTCTCTAGGACCTACTATATCATCTTTCAAGAGACCAGTGTATGAATCTTCCACACTCAATGAAAATATTAATAGAAAAAAATTGTCTAGTGATACATCCAATAAATAATTTTATATCTGTATTTCAGACAAGATACTAGAATTAAATTATGAATTGATACTACCTAGAAACAAGCTTCTGATTTTGGATATCTCTAATCAGTATGAAATTTAAATGCACAGTTGGAAGAGAATGTCAATTACTTCAAAACTAAAGTGCATTTTTTGTCAGTAAAAAATTGTATTTTCTTTAATTTATTTTATGATATATTCAAATTAAAGATTTTGGGTATAAAATAGGAGTAGAAATCTATAATGCTCAAGGATATGTCCAGAAATTTTATTTATTTATTTACATAAATAACCATTTTTGGGAACCTTCAAGACTCCGGGACAAGTCCCAATTTTTATCTTCCCACCCACTGGGTATGAGTGTAATCCCAAAAATAAGGTCTCCAATTTTCTTTTAATACAAAAATCCATTTATTTTGTTTAATATATACATGAACATAAAGGTTGAACTTTTATCTATTTTTCTACATAATCATTATTTTGGTTGATGCATTTTTGCAGACGCTGTTACAGTTTTTGTATGTTCATGTCATACCAGCTCACCGCCATGTCCTTGAGAAAGCATTGAACCTAATCGTCGGAGCTGAATTGCGTTCTACCCACTTTCTTTCAACTTAGGGAACAGGTGGTAGTCACTGTGTGCCAAGTCCAGACTATAGGGTGGATGGGTGATGATATACCATTTAAACTTTTGCAGGAGAGCGATGTTTTGATGAGCATGGAGAATGCCTACACCCTTACTCAGCATTCCTCTTCTCCGGTTCTGAATTACCTGTCTGTGTTTTCCATGTGTTTCACAGTACTCAGTGTTTATTGTGGGCATAAAATCGACCAACAATACCCCAAAATAAAGTCACCATGGTTTTACTGGTAGACTGTGCTTGTTTGAATTTTTGCAGCTTTAGCTAAGAGGAATGCCGCCACTGGCATAATGGATGTTTGGTCTCAGGTGTAAAATGGAATGCCCAGGTTTCTTCACCAGTGACAGTCAAGTCCAAAACAGTTTTCCTTTTCACTTTCATAGCGGCAAAGAAGTTCATGTGATGAATCATCTTGTTGCCATTTGTGATCATCTGTTGGCAATCATGGAACCCACTCACACCTTATACTGCAGGTTTTCTGTTAAAATCCTGTGAGTGGTGCTTCTGGAAGCCTCGGGAACCAAAATGCAGAGATCATCCAGATTAGTCCGCCGATGTTCATGCATAGTTTGCTCAACCTTTCCAAGTGTCTTGTCACTCCTTTGTTCGTCATGAATGTTCATATGGAAGGCTACAAATTCTGTACACTTGTTTGCAAACATTTATGACATTTATACATTTCTGTCAACATGAATACATGAATTTCAATAGGTTGAACACCTTTTGCGTTCAGAAATCAAATAACTGCACGACTTTTCCACTTGCTATAACAATTAACTTACAATTAATTTTCAACGGCTGTCAAGACGACAGCGTCCCAGCGAGGCACAAGAGCGCTTGTTTGGGGGTGCAGAAGCAACAATCAAAACAGTGTGATTGACAGCCGCACAAACAGTTTCTCTCCGTCTCTAACGCTTTGGAGACCTTATTTTTAGAATTCCCCTCATATATACATGGCCCACATCACTAATTGTCATGCTGAGTTTCGAAGTCCTATAAAATATTTATCTTCTATCTAATGAACATTATCCTTAATCCACCTCTTGAGAGTTTTGTTTTTGAGAGAATTTTCTACACTTTAAGGAGATAATTGAAAAGCTATGTTTTCACAATGTAACTTTACTAATTATTTGTTATTTTATTTATTTAAGTCAGTAAAATACTTACACTATTGTTCCATTTAAATTTGATATTTATCTTTCAGTTCAGTTTAGTGGGGAAACAATGTCTAAGCAGCTTCCCAATGTTCATTTTATTAAGTTTCTTATATGGATAATCAAAAGTTACCTTCTGCTTTTGCAATGTCCATCAATAATTGATCAAAACATTCTTTCATATTTAAAAATTTATTAACATCTTAGTAGCAATTCTATCTTAAACTGTATTAAAACACTATTCATAACACCCGAGTTATTATTGCTAACATATCTGTTACCGAATATATTTTGAATTTATTCTCATAATTTGTCTTTATTAGTTGTTTTACTAATATTTATTTGATAATTTATATTTGGGATTATTTCCCAAAATGGACTCCTAATACCCTACTTATGGTTTGTCAGTGATTTCTACTTCAATGATATTCACCATATTCTTACAGTAGTTTCTGAAAGTTATGTATTCTGTTTTTCTTTTCTGCATTAGTGATTCAATGTTATTTCTTCCTGTGCTTCAGTCCAAGAGTTCTCCGTTCTTATTGTTGTGTTGTAGCATATGAGACAGGAGAGGCAAGTGGTGTATCATTTAGTATGTTATTTTCTTACAAAATAAATGTATTCCTCCCAATAGTTCCTTTAGAATCTCCAATATTAATATGACAATCCTTTATTCTCCTTATTGCTTCATTCTTATTATCTTCTCATTTTCCTTAATTTTTATCAGAGTTACGTATTAGTATTTTAAAAGCATGACCTCTAATACCTGCCATTACTGTAATTTTAATTTTGAATGATGCTCTGTATGCTTTTATCACATCTAGAAACATTATATTTGCGGGGTTCGTGAGGCGAGTTACATACCAATTACTTAATATTTCAAACCAGGGGTAGGTGTGCTGTAGAACGGTGTGTTTGCGAGTAGGTGTGAGCAGCAACTCCATCCTTGCAAACCATCATAATTCAAATAGTAACAGCATTGTAATTTATATTTGTGGTATATCTCAAAGTATGAGGTTATTGAGTATATATTATTTTATTAAGTTTCTGATTGTGATTGAAAACTTTCATTAGCTAAAGTTCTTATTTCAATTCCTTTTATCTGAAGGATTCACAATATTACAATTCATAAATCAAGAATCTATTAATTCAACATGAAAATTCTTCATTTGATTGTATATATTGTGGAGTTCATAAAGTCACAAGTTGTTAATATTGAAAATACATCATAAGTGAACACACTTCAATCCGTTTCCAATTATCAGTATGATCTGCTTATGTGCTGAAATGGTCTTTTCATGTTGCACTTTCAAATGATATGAAGGAAGTAACCTGAATATTGTTTAATATTAAGTAATTGGTAATTAAAATATTGGTAATAAAAAATAAGTGTATTAATTAATTTTGCATGTACAATTTTAAATTTTTGTATGTTGTTGGTTGCTATAATATTGTTGGATGAAATTGTGTGCGCAGGCAACTGTCTGATGTGACAAAGGATGGTGCTTTATCGCTGCCAGAGTTCAACACAGCAATGCACCTTGTAGTCTTGAGACGGAATAATATCGCTCTGCCTGATGTTCTGCCTCCAACGCTTGTACCTCAGCCACTTCTGGCCACTGCCCTCACTTCTACCTCGCTTGGATCATCCTCTCAGGCAGCACCGTCTGGAGCAACGATAACCTCTAGTGCCCATACCACAGGTAGCTATAAAAAAAGAAAAGAAAGGTGCAAGTATAGCAATTGTTATATAATGATACTCGTGAAATTACAGCACAAACTGTACAAAATTATACTCACTTGCTCTCACTGGTGGGTTAAACCCTTGAGAGGAACTGAACCCTCTCATTCAGTGCCCACCCTTGCCAAGCTCTTAGCAAAGAAATTTCACTGCTGTGCAAGTTTTATGACTGGGCATTAAGCTGTCACTGATTAAATTTGTATTATGGATTTTTAAGGATGAGAAAGCAACCTTTGGTAGGTTCATTTCTAATTTGGATTGTTTTAGTACTTTTTATAACATTGGAAAAAGTATGTATGTTAAAGATTCCAAAAAACTGTAATGATTAAAGTATATATTAAGTGATGTCAGCCACTCTCCACTTACAATTTTCTTCAGACAAGTTTCCTGTGCTTCTGCCGACTGATTTTGTGCTGCGGTGACCAGCAGATGTATGACTTTTTGAAATTAAACTGTTTTCTACCAAAGTGGTGAGAAATTTAAATTTGGAATTTATAGAAAAGATACTCATACAAACAACTACATTAAGGAATTAGTTGTAATCTTGTTCAATACAATCTTGCCATTATAAATAGCCTTTTGCGCTGACTTGTAAACATCCCATTGAATAATTTTGAATATAATTAAGAATATGAAAATACTGGCAACATTGTTTTTAAATGTATTCTCCAAAACTTGGGTAGACAAGAAGATTAAGAAATTTGAGAGACTAAAAATGGTATGAAAAGTAACCACATTAAAGAAGTTGAAAAAGGAATCTACGTTCTGAAAATTTACTTACCACCTNAAATTAAAAAAAGTCCCTAATTAAAGCTCATTTCAAAAAAAAAAAAAAAAAGTACCCCTTTATTATAAATCAGGCATCTATGAAATGAGTTGTCAATATTGCAACAAAGTTAACATTGGGTAGAAGAAAAGAAGTATCAAAATTAGAAATAAAGGAACATTTTAGGAATATTTAGTTTGGTCAGATTGAAAAATTTACAGTAGCTGCACATTTCTGGAACGAAAAACATGATATCAACAATGAGATGGTTTTATTGAAACACGTTACCAGTCATTTTGAACTGGTGGCTTGGGAAAGAATATTTATTTATCTCTTAAAGAATACATAGTTAAATTTCTATGTTCCATTAGAAATAAGTTTAATTTCAAAATTCATATACACGCTGGCCACTGCAGGGCAAAATCAATTGGCGGAAGCTGAGAATGGAGCAACAACTCCTGAAGCTAGTCAGAAGAAAATTGAGTGGTGACTGTGGCCAACATCACTCAATATATATTTTAATTGAATACTGTAAGTTCCTGAAGTAATTTTCTTCTTTTCTTTAATGATTGTTTACTTTGTTTGAATGAAAAAGTGGAAAATTCCTGAAACAAAATGTTTAGTATATTCTATTTAATTTCTTTGTCTACTACTGTCTGAGAATGTGCCGACAAACTGAAAAAAAAATCTTGAATTATTGATTTGTATGGAAATATTGATTCATCTTCTTTACATATGTAGTTTCTTAAAAGTAATACATTTGCATCTGAAAGAAATCTGTAATCAGGAAATAATTATTTTACAATATTTACTAGAGAAATTAAAGATATTCTATTCTACTTCACTGTCTGTTCCACAGGAAAATTAACAATCAAATATATTTAACATAACTCTTCCACTTTGGAACAGTTAATCATATGTTCAAGACAAAACATACAAGTTATGCATAGTACCACCCCTTTAAAAGAGATGCCAATGGGAACAGAAATTTGTCTCTTGTAAGCGGAAGCTCTTATAAGTGAGAAATGGGTTTTTAACAAGTTAAAGTTAACTTTATGCATTTATGTAAAATTAGGATGGTTGTAAAAAGATCCTGTGAATATTTGAATCATATAAGAAGATTTCCCATTCCCAACTATCCAGATTTGGTGAGTTTCCCTACTCTCATTTCTCTGTTGTTTACAGGACACAGATGTTGGGTTATATTTTGGGACTTATTGTATCTTTCTTCTGCATAATCTTACCTAGCAGGGAAACTGGTAAATGCAAGTTTTCTCCACAGCTCACAATGTAACTCTATATTTTCAACTTCTTATATTTACTTTATTCTGAAAGGAAAATCTTTTTTACATGAGTAAGCCCATTTTTTACTGTTTTGATTTTTGTCCACTGCTTCTAAATGATTAAACGTCACTAGTGAAAGGGGTTTATAGTTTCTGATTTTATTTCTGAAGGGGCTAAGGAGAGAATGATCAAACATATTTGTAAAATTAGATAAATGTTGAGGAAAATATATTGTATTATAGTTGTGTTGAATGGAATGTAGGAGCCAATATCTGAAAGTAAGGCTTTATTTTAGGTCCTGTACATGTGGCTGCCCCTTCTGCATCTTCCCCTGGTGCTCATTCGTCGTCGTCATCATCGTCATCCTCACCTGGAGTGGGGACGGGTCCTCCACCACCCTCTCATGCCCCACCACCAGGACCCTCAGCATCTGCTGCTGCTGCTGCTGCTCTTGCGTTGGGTGCTGAAGCAGATGCCGATAGTCCCCCTTCTCTATCTCCACCAGCAGATGAACGACGTTCGCCAGCCCATGCCACCCATCGCCAGGGAAAAGAGGTACTGGAAATCAAGGGGATGTAGTTAAAATAAATTACAGACTTGGGCACTTGGAATGTGATACTTTGTGGAATTACAATTGTAATACATAATAACGTTTCATTCTCATCACACAGAAAGCAGTCAGTCTTGGTGGTATGTTCTGTGTCGTCGTAACCAGCGAATTATTGGTAAAAATTAGAACTGATTTGTAATGAACTGTTATTCATATTTTGGAAACATGTTTAATTGCTTTGCATGACAATTTAAATTACAAGAATAATTTCAATTCAGTATAATTGTGTGTTACATTTGCTTTTGTGATTTTCAAGAATTAGTTAAGATAATCATTGATCATTATTGATGCAGTTAGCCATCACTTTGGATTTTGAATCATTTTATTAGTTATCACAAGCTTATTATTTCATAATTATTTTTAGTTATTTAATGTTTCTTAGATATACTATCATGTAAATGAAGTATCATAAAAAATCATTTTTGAATTATTAAGTTACACCATTTAAGTAATTATTATGTTGTTTAAACAAGTAGTATAAACAATTGTTGAGGTTTTTAGCGAAACAGTTGCAGTGACATTAGTAGTGGCTAATTAGACTGATGCGGTGCAATGTATGTATAATTTTTAGAGTTAAATTAACAAATTTTAAAATAGTTTAATTAACGATTATTATCATACAGTAAACTACTATTATTATACAGTTAACCACTACTAATGTTGCTGCAATTGATTCGGGAAAATCATTAACAATATATATTTAGGCTTCAAAAAATACATAATTAAACAATATTTTCAACGAAATCAACACAATACGAGGTCTGTAGTTCCAGATTTTCAGGTAAAACTACAGTAAAATTTACTAAATTAAATAATTGAAATAACTTTATTAAAAATAAAAATAGTATTTTAATATACCTAACACTTTTTGTGTTGTTCCTTGGTTTTTCATCTAAACAAATACATTGAGTCATTTGCTTAGATCTTGGAGTCTAAGTGATTTCAAAGATTCTTGCAAAGAAAGAGAAATTCAGCAATGGTCAGTGCAATCTGCTTTAGATGTGTGTGATTCTGGATTAGGGCAAGGAAACTGCCATACTCTTAGCTTCCATTGGTGGACACCATAAGGATACTCCCGCGAAATTCTCTAAATTTATCACCTTAGATTTTAATATTTGAGTGAATCCTTTCAGAAAGTTGAATGAAGTGTTGTTCACCTGACTTAACAGTTCTGTCTTCTTCACAGTGGACAAAATTTGTGGATTCACCTACAAGCTCCGTTTCATCACCTGGCCCCAAACCTGTCAACTTTGATTTCCACAAAGCAGCCGTGGAACAGGTGAGTGGCCATTAAAATCGTAATTATTTTATGTTCTTCATAGGTCTTTGCAAAATTTAGTATTAAATGAAACATAGAAGAAAATATAATACAAATATTTTAAAATTAAACAACACTGCTTATTCTTCAAAATATTTTAAGGATTCTGCATGTCTAATATTCTGTTTAATAAAATATTCCGTCTGACCCTGGATAATAAGTTAGGTACTGATTTTTTGCCATTTTTTACTATTTCTGAAAGTAAATACTACCTGATAAGTCAAAACAGAAGAAGAGTAAAGGGAAAATATTGAGTCTTAATACACTAGCAAATGACAGCTAACACAAACAAAAGCCAGATGGAAAATTTAAAAATAACAATGCAAAAGAAAAGAACAATTAATGTAGTTGAACATTACTAGATAATTAAAATACAAAGAGAAGAGTAAAGGAATTCTTTTGTAACAAAATGTTTTTCGTATAGAATTAGCTGGGTAAAGGAAAAAAGAATATTTGTGCTTTTTATGAGTGAGTAGAGTTGTACTTCCTTTTGTAATGTAGAAAATATTGAGTATGTGGCCAACATCATTCAATTCATATTTTATTGTTGTGATTACACTGAGGTTCCCAAAATATTTTACTTTAGTATTACTCGTTGTTTGTTAGGTTTATGGAGTCAAATTTAGAATCAAAAGTTGAGGTATTATAATACGGAATCTGTATTGAAAGCGTAATTTTAAAAATTAAACATTATGCCATTTTAGTATTTTTAATTCTTATTGGAATCTATAATATCCTGTAAAAATGAAACAGCTGAAGGGTATTATATTTGTCAAAGCAACAACCCTCCTTCCCCCTCCCAAATATTTCAAATTATAGTTTGAACCATGAAATGTTTTCCCTATGGAAATGTTTGCGGGCTTATGTGTTTTTGATATCTAGACGAAAGTATCGGCTTAACATGGTGGGAAAAAAAACGAAACAGAACTTAGCAAATGCACATAGGAACTCAATGACCTAATGTGGCATTTACATGAGTAAAAACTGTGGAACATACTGTTCTAACAGAAATGGCAGCCACATCACGCTACTGAAGACAATGCAATTCTTGTCAAAGAAAGAGTCAAACGACAATCTTAATTTGTTGTCTACTTTTACAATCACAAAATAATTTGTCCTCATCCAATAGTAAAAATCAGTAGAATTAATTATTGAGAACTCCTTTGATGAATATACCTGAGATAAGTTGGCTACTTGACTTCAGTAAAAATGGACATAATACCTTAAACACTGAGTTGTGAAAGTTTTGTTTCAGTCTGTTCTGTAGTGTATTTTCTGTTTTTGAAGTCCTTTGGGAAAGTTGGGCTGTATTGCAAGGTCACCTGTAATGACTAGGATGACATAATGTAGTATTATTATGAATATAATATATGAGCTTTTATACCAGTCAAAATATGGTAAATCCAGAAATTTTAACTCCAAGGTTTAGTATATGATTGAAGGGGATTGAATCACAAAAATTCGACCTTATATCAAAGGTTGTTGGTGACGTTAGCAGTAGTTGCTGTTTCTCCTCGTTCTCCCTCTCTGTTAGTTAACTTAGCTCTCAGAATTCAGTCTGGTTTTAAGGTGAAGGTCTATATCTTTTCTAGAGTGTAGAGCCACTTCTTTTATTATGGTAAAGGCTGGAATCACTGTAAATTTAAAGCAGTTCATAGGGATATGCTAAAACTACAAGTTTGAAATAAAAATACATAGATGAACAAAATCTTTTTCTTTTTACCTTATTTAATTACACTTATTTTCATACTCAGCTTTATATTAATACTGTTTAATTAGACTCGTAACAACAAACATCACACAATCAGCCAGAGTACAGAGAAACTAGAGAGGAGACCCAGATTCAGCACAGATATTTAAAGATCGAGGGGGCAAACTATTGCCCTGCACCGGCAATGTGATGTATATAAATTGCTCTATCTCTACTTTCAAGAGGCAGAGAAATCTCCTTTTTTGCAACAATTCTCCTCTAAAATCGTGTTCTTTGTATATGTGACATAAACCAAAACTGACTTTTGAGTCTCAATATTTGAATGAATGTGTGATAGAAGTTTTTACAGTACAAGATACTAAATATTGATATTGTTAATGTGGGACTGAAGTTACCTCTTAGGCTTATGAAGCAATCTATTGAATTGTTTTTGCCATGGACCTTTTGAAAAGTGTGAAGGAGTTGCTAGGAGAAAACTTGGAACACATTTTCAAAATTCAATATCCCTCTGAGTAACTTGGGCCTCTATAATAATAATAATAATAATAATAATAATAACAACGAATTAGGCAGTAGAAACTAGACCTCTGTAATAATCTTATATCTTATCAGTTAGAGATTCAGAAAACAAACACTTGCTTCTCATTATATAAGTGTAAAGAAGTTATTAAAGATATTAATGAATATTGCAGACCAGTACTTCCAATCTTCTGGATAACGTTTTTACTAAATGTCAATGATGATTCAAGAAGATATTTTCATACTAATTATGAAATTCAAGTCAACAAAGATAGGTTCACAGCTAGTAACTTATATTCTGGTCTTCTCTTCTCATTAAGTACCTTTCTTAATAGTAAATATCTCAATAAATTGATTTTGTCATTATGTGATTGATAGGACCCAAAGATTCTCCACCCTGTGGCCCTGAGGTTGACTCCTGACCAGATGCAGCCATCAACTACTGATGTAACCACAGCAGGAGAAGAACCCTGCAGGTCACCACGACGACTGGCCCCTGAGGTTGCTGCTGCTGCTGCTGCTGCTGTTGCTGTTGCTGCTGCTGCTGCTGCTGCTGCTGCTGCTGCTCCTCCTTCTGTCCCTGGTGCTGCCACCGTGCCCTATGAGCCCTTGGGTGGAGGAGGGGCAGGAGTGGGAGGTGGGGATGCACCTGTTGGTACCGTAGCCTCGCCAAAGAAGACTTCTATTGATTCTGGTGGTGCAGCTGACATCCGTGCCATCCAACGGCCAACAGCCAAAAAACCTGCAGGTATGTTTTGATTTTTGTGTGTGTGTGGGGCTTTAGGGCTTGTCAACATCGAGGTCATTAGAGCCCTTAGTAGGTATGGGGGTATTCTTCAATGTGTATTTTAGAATTTGAACAATTATTCTACGTTTTTCTTAGCATTTTGTAATATTTATTTGTAGTATTATCTTTTATGATGTAACCTATTGTCAAATAGATTATTCACAAAATGAGTGTTATTGGAGTATTTTTATTTATATCATTCTCATAACATATAACATAAATAGACTCATGTAAAATTGTTGGGAAGTAAGTTTTCTTCTACTATAATTTAGAATGATAAATTGAAAGGCGTTTCTATGTTTCTCATTGTTTTATTGGTATAAAGCTTTTTCGACTGCATAGCAGTCGTCAGTAACATTCACTGAAAAATATATATGTACATAAAATGACAATAATAAAAATAGAAACATAATATGAAAGTATACAATAATTCAGTAAAACAGTATCGAAAGAAGTGTAATTTTGTTGTTGTTATTGAAATAAAGAAAGGAAAGAACAATGAAAAATGAATAAAAGAAAACAAATACGGAGTGAGGAAACGGACAAAATTACATACCTGAGTATTGAGGAATATTTTGGCAAGTGCCAAGTACTATAAAATGGTAATTTTGATGCTTCTTTGACTTCTAACTTGTTTCAAGATGGGAGAAATAAATGAGAAAGTCATCACTGCAATATGTTTAGTTGAGTACCTCCTCTTTGACTTCCTGAAGAATTTTCATAGCATTACTTCTTTTGTAAGAACAATAAAAATTAATAAATTTTAATCTTTTTTGTGAAAGTATGTAGAAAAAAACTTATGTAAATTTAGAATCTTTTGGGATTGATTCGAACCCAGAGTATCTTATCACACAGTGGTAGAAGCCAAATTGCATAAAAAAGAATATCAGCATTTGCCAGCGACATTATGAAAATAAATTCAAGTGCTTAAAAATTTGCAGGTAGTTCAAAATGAAAGGTAAATTTGAGGTTAAGATGACTGGATAAAAATAGGGATACTAAATGGATCAAAAGAGAGAGGACATTGCAGGAGAAAATTAATTGTGGGGTATTTGCCACTGTACTTTGAACCAGTGGATTCAATTTTATGTATAGAATTTTCATATTTGATGAAAAATTATATGGAATTTCTTTTCAATCCTGTAACCTGAGTATTTAAATAAAATTACAAGTTAAATAAAAGAATTGAACGTGAGTCTTTCAACTCTTCTTTTTTTTAGTGACGACCAAGGGCAGAGTCTCTGTGGTGAGACCATAATTTCGATCATCTTTAGTTATTGTCATATAATTTTTGAAAATTCTGATCATACTTGTTTTGTTATATTACTTCAATGAATCGATTTCATCAAATTTTGATATTTAAATTACAGTTAAGAATTAATGATTTATTCTTTTAAAATACTGAAAAATAAAACTATTTATAGACATTGATTATTGAGTAGTAACAATTGGTCTGAAAATAATTAATTAGTTAGTAGATTAAATTATTACCATCTCTTTTGTTGATGTGTTTGAAGATATACAAATTAATGATTCTTATGTGGTAGGTGCATCAGGACCTGGCATGCTTCCACCACCTCCATCAGCTGCTGTTCCTGAGGATACACCCATGCCTGCTGCCCCCACAAGTGCTTCTCTTGTCAGGTGATTTGCCTTCTATTGTGAAGTATGTTAGTTACATTATAAATTTGTGTAAATAAATATTTCAATTTTGGTTGAAATATTTTCAGGGCAGATTCTCAGCCAGCTCCACAAGGTTCTGGTGGGAGTGCTGTTGTGAATATTGCTGCAAGTTCTGGAGGTCTGCGCAAGGAACCACCACCTCCTCCACCTCCCCGTCCTCTTCGTTCCCACACCAGGTCATCTTCACTAGATCTGAATAGGCTGGGTATGAAACTTTCCATGCCTTTCCTTTATATTTAAAACTTAACTTGTCCTTTTCCTTAAGTCTTGTAGTTGTCAAAGTAGTGTTGTAGATTTGAGGCTGGTGTTTTAGCTCTTGGTGACAAAAAAAATTCTCAATTTTTCTCCACCAACTACTTGTTTTGACTACAAGTTTCCCTAATTTCCATACCAATTCATACTTAATTTTTGTTTTATTTTATTTTGATATTTCATAATTCATATTGCAAACATATCTGCACTATAGTAAGTCCTGGAAATTAATGGCATTCTGTATTTTCTCTGAAAAGTGGTGAAATACGTTCGAAGAAATTGGACCCAAATGCTCAAAATGTAATGTCAGTGTTCTACTTTCGGACAATTCCAATAGAGAGAATTCATCTCATTTATGAACAATTTGAATAGAAAGTTCTCTGAATGTCAGCATGATCAGTTGTTTGAGATCAATGAATCTACAAGATCTGATGGAGAGGTGTGACACTATTCAAAACTTTACAACAGATGTTTTTGATCGAATTTCTATTTTTATTTTTCAAGAGATCACATATATAAAGCAATTTAATAAGCATGAGTCAAAAACAAAATAAAAAAAATTAGTGTAGAAAATTATGGCAACCAAAAGTCGACTGATCTTCTGTAAGTACTGTTGTTGGTGCACAGGCAAATTCTCCCTTTACCTTTCTATCTTGAAGAATTGTCTGAATTCCTGTAGTTGTGACTTCTGAAAGTGCTTTAAGAATTCTCATGGATTATTTTCCAACCCTTCTCAGCAAATTTGTTGATGCTGGAGTTTTATCATAGGTTGATTGGAAGTATTGAAAGTGTTTTTAAAGGGAAAGCAAAACCACTTCCTGAAATAGTATTGTGAAGTCTTAGGTCAAAGTGTCGTATGTAAGAACTACTTCCTTCCGTTGTAAGTAACTACTAGCCTTCATTATTATTTATATTCTGTGATTTATAGGAGTATTTTGGAATTGCCAGAAAGAATATATTTATTGATTAGCAATGCTTAGAGGGGTGTTTGACTGAGCAACGAGCCACCAGTAGCTGGTGTCCATTTGCATTAGTGGAATTAGAATAAAGTACATGTAACCTGAGATAAAATGCATTCTGAGAATATTCATATGTTCCTGACTTGCTTGTAGTTAGAAAACTGCTAGAGTAGAGACTCTTGGCAGGGTAACTTAACTGAAAGAAATTTGTTATGATCTGAAAGGAATGTTGACACCTTGATTTAGAACTGTACTGTTGAACAATATTGATTACTTTAAGAAACAAATTAGTGCGATGAATATGAGAGGCACTCCAACAAAAGGAAACTTGACTATGCAGAAAAATTGTCTTAATTTCTCCTGAAGAAGTATCTCATACATCATCAAAAATCCCCTCTTATTTCATTTGTGGTCTATGAAATAAAGTCCCCCTGTGAAACATGGGCGATTTTTTTTTCGGATAAAAAAGGGAGGTCTAGTTTTGAGTAAATATGGTAATTTTTAATATTATGTAAAACTATTATAATAGAATAATTATTTTCAGAGATATTGAGAAAATACCAAAATCTTCATTTGATAATAAATGGCAGTGCTAAAAAACAATAAATTACATAAATGGAAAACCAAAATTGTTAAAAATAAAAACAATGCAATCTTCAACAATTGAGACATGTAGGAAAATCTGTGGGAAAAATAAATATTGAAAATGGTCGAAACATCCATTGGCTGAGTTGACGTTGAATATCTCTTGCAAGATGTGAATGACGAAACTTAAACTGACAAATTGGAGTAAGGAAAATTAGTAGCACAGTTTAATATTATACAGTCACGACATACTATACAAAATCCCTATGTTGGCTTTGCAGCTGGCAACTGTAGTACTTCTATTCTCTGACGTGTATCACTAACACCACAGTGCTTGCTCAACATTATGATATTCACTCAAGACCTACTTGATACTCGCTCACCTCTTGAAGATGTCTCTGCGCCAAGCTGTGACTTTTTGTCTTTGTTGCCACAATACTATGTTATAGGACGCAATGGTTTATGAATGGGGCACTCCTATGAAATAGTTGTGGAGAAAGTGGGAATAATAAGTTTTTCTAACATGTTTCTCAAAAAATGTTAATTGAGCCATGTCACTGACACACTCCATTTGCATTGAAATGACATCACATTTTGTTGTAATGACTCCAATGTAATTTCTTAAGTATTTTACTCCATAAATTTCGTCTTATTTAAGTTTGTTGTACTTACTCTTGGCTTAAAATAGACTAGCATCCTGATGAGTTGTGGTCTCAGTGGAGATATAATATGAAGCATGTGTGTTCCAGGCCCTGTAGTTCCAGGTACTCCTCCAGTGGTGCCTCCACGTATCTCACCAAGCACGGTGAGTACCTTTAAGGCATCGTGTCTTTCAGGTATGAGATGCATTTGAGACATAATAAATTCCACATTAGACGATTATATTACATGTCAGTGTAGAGTAAAACATTAATTAAGTGTATAGAATATTATATGAATCATTATGGAATACAATATGAAGCACCATATAATATAAAAGATAAAAGCATTGAAAGATAACTCCTGTATAGTGCCCACCCAATATCTGAACATGAGCTGTTGCTACTGGATCACCCACAGACATTTTTGTATTTTTTTTTGCCTCCTTTCGGTCAGTGCAGGATAAAATGAGCTATATTTCATACATCTAGCTATCATGTGGACCCCTTTCAACACCAGTGAAAACTAAGACATGTGTTTGTTTCTTCAATGGGGAGTCAAGTACTCTTGAAAAGTCTCTTGCAAGGGCAGTATTCAAGTTTGTGCTTGCAAAAAAGCATCTGTACTGTATCTGTTGGCAAGTTTTGGCTCTTTCTTTCGTTAGCCCAAAAGACACTACATGTACTATAGTGATATATTCATCTTCACCCAGTAATTCTCATGTTCACAGATATTTTCTTTTCAAGATTCTTCCAAATAATTAAAAAGAGATTCTATCAAGCAATCCACTATCTATTTATTGTTTTAGAACTTTTTATCTGCTCATGTTGATTTGCATTTAATCCTACCTAGAATTTTAAGAGAAATATCATCTAGGCATATTTAGAGGTTCTTACTATATCTTTTAATCTGTGATGGAGGCTTCTAGTGCTGAGAATCGTTATAGATCTTGAGTGCAATTCTCCTCCTACAGTGCTCAGCAGATTTGCCCTTGGGATGTGTATGCATGCTCAAGCTTTCCTTCTGCTGGACATTTAATTAACTTCTTAAGAATGAAGATTTGTTGTACGAGTCCAAATGCATTTACATTAGAATTTATTCATTGCTGGGTAAACTTAAAAATTGTAAAAAATACTGTTTGCAAACAGTTTTATTTGAGTTTTTAATATCAATATTCAGACATTTTTCATCTGAAGTGTCTTCTGTAACTTCATTAAAGCAGGTGATCAAAAAATGTACTTACAGCATCGAGAAACTGGTAGTGGAAACTAGTATTAGAAGTTATATGAGGGGTTCCCAATCCTAGTAAACCAAATCCATGTTATTCGTTTTTCACAAACAGGAATTTAAGTAAGTTTTTAGTAAATATTTAATTACGTATGATGTGCTGAATTTTTAAAGAATTGCTCTTATTTGAATATATACTTTTCCTCAAAGACTTACATTAACTGAACTAATTCCTAAAATTTTCAACAGTCTTACTTGTATAATTTTATTATTATATTTCTATTTATTTATTTTGGATTTGTTCATTTTGATTGTAAACTAATTGTTATGAGTAGTTTTTTGCAAAAAGAAGGTTAAGAATGTACTTCTGCTGGAATATTTCTGAAATGAATCCATCCCATTTTTTCCACCCTTTATATTATACAAACACTATCTCCTTGTTTAAGGACACTCATTTTCTGACTGTTCTTGACCATTTGCTCCCAATGAAAATTAGGATCTACCACAATCTTATTTTATTTATCTAATTTTTGGAAAGGTGAATCATTGTTTATGGTCCCTTAAACTCAAGATGAAACAATCTTTTTTTTTTTTTTTTTGTGGGGCTTTACGGCTCATGTCGACATCAAAGGTCATTGGAGCCCGACAAACTTGTACAGATAGGGAAAATGCAGTTACGCACTAGGGAGAACCAACATGACTCTCCCCGCATGTGGGACTCGTCGAATAATTCAACCCTACCCACTAAAAACCCTCCTGATCTACAACACCCCAAAACAAATCTCACAAAACACATCAAATCGAGGGGGGGCTAAAATGAAGAAGGTACATAACATGAGGGGGGACAAAAAATGAGAGGAATGAGGAAAATGAAAGATACCCTAGCCTTAATAGTGTCGGGATCGAAAAGAACAAGAGGTGACCAAGGGAGGTCAGGAAAGAGAAAGGAAGGAGCATGGCACAAGTAAGTGGAAGTAATGCCAGACTCAGCTTGGGGCCCCGTTTTCGCCAAACATGTACTTACTAGATGTAAGTCCACTGGGGGGATGAAACAATCATTTCTTACTGCTCTTAAACATATTTTTAACCAGACAATCATGTGTCACACTATTGTTCTTTTCGTGTTTGTGTCAGACTCTTCTAGTGGATAATTTCATGTACATTATGTTTTAGGCTCTTTTGCTTCACATTTTCTAGTTTTTATTATCAGTAGGTGTGAAGGTATGATCCTATTTTCAATTATTAATGCGAATTATTCCAAACTTGCCATCACTTCTAAGGAAGGAATGACCAAAAATCAAATGGTATATTAGCCGTTATCTCATTTGACTGAACTATCTATGTTGAGTGCCATTTTAATATTATGTATATTGTATTATGTATACACCTGAGTACATTCTAAAAATTGGAAATTAAATAAATAATTATCTACTAATAAAAACGACACAAACTAAATAGAAATGGACTTGGTTCTCTATACTTGTAAGTTGATGATATATGAACAAGCATTTCCCTCCCATTTTTATAAAGATGGGTCTTTGAAAACAGATATAAACCATTTTGTAGGAAATTGATTATTTGACTGGTTACTTTGTATATTTTATGATAACATTTCATGCACATAAATATCAAAGAATGTTGGCATTTTTTCCTTTACTATTTGTGTGTTCAGGTGGATGCATGCAATTCACCCAAGTGAAGAATATTGCTTGATTGTTTCATTAACATTTTTATACTGTGATATGGAAAATACTGTGTTTCTCCTGTGGAACAATATGCTGACTAAAATAGTAAAACATTGAATTCATTGTTTTAAAAATATTTAGTGATCTTGGACAATTTGGTTTCATAGTTTTAGAATTCATAACCGGAAATCTTTGTATTTGGTCAATGTTGTAACTAAAATCATTAGAAAATATTTTGTTATTTCTCCATGCCTTGTTGAAAACTATTTCTTGCCTTCCACAGATAACTGTACGTAGCTTTAGCTGAGTGAATGCCAGTTTTCCAAAACAGCGATGGAAATGAATAATGTTTAATGTTTTAGAAAGAATTAATAACATGCATTGGACCTTCATTCAAATTCAAAATTCATTCATGTTGTTTTTGTGCTCTTCATTTATTCTTCTACTTGTCTTAAACAACTGATTTGAAAAAGCAACAACAAAAACAATTTAGGAAACTATGATTGTAAAATAGTTTTATATGCGACACGAAACATTGAATTTTAGAAGTATAAAGTGTTGGTGGTGATATGTGTGTAGATGCATGACTCATGAAATTTTGCCATAATGTGACGGCAAAAGACTGTTGCATAAAATTCGTTGCTGCAAAATGCGGGGGGTGGCATCCTCTCTATTACAATTCATACTTGAATACAAGATTAAAACACAAATCGTTTTGTACTCAATGTTCATATTTTCTCACTTATTACCTGGAATGATTGCGATGCAGACATCCCCACGAAAGCTTCTGGGACAGCGTAGCGAGGGCGACGTGCTTTCACTCATGGGGCCTCCCGGCAGTGTGTCTGCACATGGTACACAATCAGATGGTCCTTTTCCTCTCGGTGGCGCTTTTGCTGATTTTTCTCTGCACTTCGCCACCCGCGGTGGCAGCAACACCAACAGCGGAAATAGTGGAGGCGGGATGACTTCTAATGGCGGTGGTGGTGACCAGCCTGACAGCGGAGGCAGCGAGCAACAGCCTCTGCGCAGACACGGAGCCTTCGAGGTGTACCGCAAACCCTCCACATCGACAGCGCCTTCCCACTGTAAGTAATACATTATATCCCAAATCGTGATTATATGAGGTTGGTGTTCCATGGGAGATTTTGTTGTTTTTCTGTTAACTCAGCATCTTCATTATTTAATGAAGAGAAAAATAGCATGTCAAAAATTTATATACACCACGGTGTGATTGACACCATGAGTTCAGAAAGACCGTTAAATTCTGAGGGATTATTTTTTATATTTTTAAACATAGTTATTCTATATTGATTTTTAAGCTTGAAAATTTGTATCAAAAAGTACAAAAGAGTTGGAAAGGTACATTGGTTATTTTCAAAATCTCATGTAGGCAGACTTGAAGACAAAAGTTTAATAAAGTTCAGAATAAAACTAATTTGTATAAAAGATTAAGGCAATCCTTAGCAAGGGTGTAGGCAAGAGGGACGATCTTCCTTAAAAATTCAAAAAGCTAAAATGAATAGGAAAGAAAAATAAAACAAAATATTCATGAATGCCATTCAAATTTCTTTCAACAAATTTGAGTTAATTCCACCACATTCTTTATTAAATTGTAATCTCTAATTGAAAATAAAATGATAACTGTGGCCAGATAAAAATGAAGTAGATGTGGTAATATTGTCACTGCTCCATTATTTTGTCAAATTACTTGCTCCAGTCCACACTACTTGAGAAATACCTGGTGAGCTCCAGAAACTTTGTTACTCTTATCTAAAACCTAATGTAATCATTTTAATTTAAAAGTAAGAATCTCTTTATTTCTCTTTTATTAGTAATTAAAGATTTTTAAGGAGTATAAAAAATTAATGAATATTTTAAATAATTTGTTGATAGGTTATTTTTTCTAGTAGTGTTGAAGAAATTGTGGTTTGGTTGTATAAGATTTTTAAAAAACGTGAGGCAAAAGTGATAAAAACAATATTTTACTTGTTTAAGTGGAAGCAACATCTCTACCTGAGGATACTGGTCCAGCAACACTGGATGCTCCTGCAAGTAGTGCTCAGAGGCAAGTTTGTCAATTTATCTTTCTCAAGAGCTACACTTATATGTTTAATTCCTAAATCATCTTGTACATACCTCTATCATCCTGTATTCTTTCTTTACTTCCATTATTAGCTGCAAAGCTTAACTTCTCTTTTGTATGAACTTTTTCATCATTTTATTACAAAAGTTGCACCATCTACTGCTTGAGTAATATATATACCCTATTGCTTAAAACTTAAGTTCTTACCTCGGTATGTAACACAGGTTGGCGAGTGACAGATAAAATCAGGAAAACCGGGAAAAGTCAATGAATTTTCTGTTTCTAGAGAAGTCAAGGAAAAGTCAGGGAATTTGCTCACTGTCCAGGGGAAAAATATTTAAAAGCGATAACGATCGTGAATTTAAAAAAGTACACTGCAAATTCTTTTCTTTGATTAGATTTAAGGCGATTTACTCGACCCAATATCCCTTCCGTGAGTTTTTTCATTGAAAGGCAGAAGCGCTACCTGACTAATAGCGAAAGTAACCGGTATCTAACTTCTTGTTTTGTGCCAAGACAGTTCCAAGTGGAGCTAGTCTGATGTTGGAGCGCTAACTGTTTCATTGCAACAGTCCACAGTTTGAACGAAACGTTTAGCTTCAATAATACAGCTCCCAAGGCAGTTCCAGTTGACCCACTTCTAGATGTGATGGATCTAGTAGCACTGTTCATACTACTAGTGAGTAGGGTTGCCGTCAGTCTGGGTTTCCCTGCATTTGTCCTAGTTTCAAGGCCGTCCGGGGAGTGTCAGGGCAAGGTTTTCTTCTCCGTTCGGATTTTTTAAACTAACTGTACAACAAAGACAAAATGTCACGATCATTCGAAACTCACCTGTGTCATTGCGAACGCAACGCCTATTATTATGCGAGTTACAATTACCCCATTATTTATTATTATTATTTATTCACATAGTTTACGCCCACATTGGAACACTTAAATCAGACCAAATACAAATTGTAATACTACAAAATTTTAATTAGTTTGAATTAGTGACTTGATTCTTCATTTTTTTCTTACGTTTTTGCTTCCAAAATTGCTTCATTCTTTCCTATCTTATTGCCCTTTGTTCATCAGTTATGGTGTATTGTTTTCGTTCATATATTCTTTGTGTAAGTCGTAGATTTTTGTTTCTCAACATCATCTTTTCTTCTCTATTTTCAATTTGTTGCATTATTATATTTAATTCTCTAAATCTTTCTGAACCCCATTACTCCATTATTTATTTATTTATTTATTTATTTATTTATTCATGTATTTATTTATTATTTATTTCTATATTTATTTATTATTTATTTATTTATTTGCATGTGTGAAACAGGCAATCACCTAATTATTACATAGTAATTTTTATTATTATGGAGCATTTGTAATTTTAAGATTCTTATTTTTGTAACTAGGGGTATGTTGTGTTCTATGCACACAAGATAAGTCTTTAACACCTCAGTTCTTTGTTGTTTTTTCTTTGAAAAATAAAATTAGAATTTTTTGAATAGATTTATAATTTTTGGCTTAGTTTTTGATTTTGATTTTCTTTCCTGTACAGGGAAGAGTCTACTAAATTCTGTAAGATTTTGTTGATGACAAACCTACTTGCGAGGGCTATTGGAGCATGGAACAGTGGACAGGGACTCCACTCCTACCCCTTATTTCCTCCTTTTAGCTGATATGTTTCGTTGACCAAAAATATCATGATTGTATTACGACTTACATGACCCTGATGTTCTAGAAGAATGTTATAAGTGTATTATTGTACTCAGTTGACAAAAGAATTAAAATTAGATGGTAGTAATGAGATGGAGTGAGAGTGTGGCCTGCTGCACTGGGTTAAGCTCGCATAGCTCCACCAGTTTCACCTACAA
The DNA here is from genome assembly GCA_002313205.1 of Laupala kohalensis. Taxonomy (NCBI): domain Eukaryota; kingdom Metazoa; phylum Arthropoda; class Insecta; order Orthoptera; family Trigonidiidae; genus Laupala; species Laupala kohalensis. The sequence continues at coordinate 34,346 of NNCF01126600.1, read as the reverse complement.
CCACCAATTCGTTCTCAAACTGCTTGAACATCGTTTCAATGGTGACAGGCAATGATGGCTTTCCCCCTCCCCAGTGGTTAAGGTGTTAGTGTTCTTGCTCATCACGAAGTCATCCTGGGTTCAACTCCCGACAGGGCCAGAAAAAATTTATAGCTTTTCCCAATGTCCCAGTTCTTATATAGCTGTGACTACTGAAAAGTGAACCCCCCTCCTCCTATCCGCATCCTAGTATCACTAACTCTTAGTCTTACTTCTCCTGCCAACACCTCAAAGTGGGCCAAGTTGTTGGTAAACCCAGCTCAGCAGACCACCTACTAACAATAACCCTTCCACCTTCAACTTCCAATCACCCTATGTAGATAAGCTTCAATGACGCACCACATTTACAAATACTGCTAAAAAAAAATGATGGCAGAGCTAAATGCTACTTTAATCAGTCTTTTGTCAGTCTTATACAAAGCTTGGTTTAATTTATGTTCCTGATAAGTGCGCTTTTTAAAATTTTTTTAATGACACCGCTTTGCTATTGAAGAATAATGTATGAATTATTGATAATTTCCTTTTATGAAATTACTTTTTTTAAATAAGATTTCACCTGCTAGAAAGTTTGTTTCTCAATTGTTAAAGAAATTTTTGTGAGCATGTTCATGTTGTGTGATAATAGTCAGGGAAAATTAATCCATTGGTCAGGGAAAGTCAGGGAATTTTGTGATCAAGAATCACTAGCCACCCTGTAACAGCAAATGTGGCAGCCAATTTTCTTAACTTTTGTTTAACACTTCATGTCTGGAAATTTTACGAATGTATCACACACTTGCAAATGGACATGCTGGACATGTCGTGGGGTTTTTAAGTTCATTTATGTTTAAGTAACAAATCTGTTTGATTAGAAAATGGTACTTAACATTTTAGTTGTCTTAAGGTGGGACCAGCACTCACTCAGACAATAGTCTAATCACTGAGATGATAAATTGTTTTCTTTATTTTAATTATAATCATTTGAAAACACAGCAATATGAATTATAATGAAAAAAAACATGATTTAATTTGTATATATCAGTTGGTAATATTGTACAAATAATATTCAGGAACTCGCTTGACTCGTTTGAAATGCGTAAGAGCATGTGGCCAAACATAACGGTTTCGTGATTTATGCATCTCACCTCAGAAAAAATAAAATATCTTTCTCAGATGTCCGGTGACCTGTAGATAAAAGTGATGTAAAAAATACTACACAATATTTACTACAAATCAAAGTAAACTCCCACCACTTTCGTGATTTAAAAGTTGGTCTTCATTTGTAAATAAGTGTTTTCTCCATAAGACGCAATGTATTTCACATCAATTATAATTGCAATTATTTCATTTAAATGGCCGGTGAGGTATATTTTTCAAGTTGAAATCACAATAAGTACATGTTACTCTATTTATTAATGAAAATTTAAGGTATTTTAGTGATGTAATTCTACCTACACTAGTACTACCTTAAATGATACTTAACATTGTCTGGGGGCAGTGTCTATTGGAATAATAAATCTCGAATTTAGTGTTATTTTAATACTTATGATTTATAAATGATATTTTCTGAATAATCTATAGTTTGATAATAATGGATTCTTCTGAAATAACTTTTTTGTTTTTTATTAAATACAAATTGGTTGGTGTTCTTTTGATATTATAACACGTAGCTAACTTTTTATCATTATCTTACTAGTGTGCTGAAATGTTAAATCCCCCTCTGCCTTAGGGCCCTTGATTGGAATTGATAGGATGGTCCCGTGCTTGCTTCTGGATAGTAAATAAGTTAATTGTCCTCCACATGGTTATCCGCGGTTTGTAACTGCCTCTTTGACAATAAATTTATTTATTTATTAGTAAATATTTATTTCTTCTAAGTATTGCACCTTTCTACTAGGGTGTTTATTGATATTTGGAGACACATATTTTTAAAAACACCTCTGACCCCTACCGTCAACCGAGATACTTTTTCAGGAGAGGGCTGCAGCTCTGCAGCTGAAACATTGAAGTCAGCTTTCCAAGGCAGGACACCGAGGGGGACAGCCAAAAACTCAGTAATCAAAATAGTGTATGGTGTTTGCAGGGGTCGTGGGGCAACCCTGCAGCGACTGCAGGAACAAAATTGGCGCCTTGCTCGTGTTTGTGCGGCGCTGGCGAGGGAGTTGGCGGCATTGGCAGAGGAGAGGGCGGCATTGGAAGCACGGTTGCAACAGCTGCGTGGCCAAGCACCAGCCATACCTCCAACAGCGCATGATGATCACCGCACGGCGCAAGTGAGATCTGAATTTGATATTTTATATTGGGGATTGTAATTCGTTACCAAATAAATATTTTTGCTGTGTGAATTAGTTTGTGCACAGGGATGCACCTAATAATTTCATATTGTACATAACTCCATAGCTTTAAACTTTGTGAAATAACTCACAAATTCACATCACAATACCACCAATCCTCATAAAATCATATGACGATGTGATTCTACTTTAATCCTCTTAACATAATTAATAGTAAAATAAAAAATAAATTAATTTTGATTTTAACTCACAAACAAACCTGTGCCCAAAACCTTTTTTCAAAACACTGACCCCTACTGTCAACCGAGATACTTCTTCAGGAGAGGGAAATTTATTTTGTTATTTTGGGAACGTCTGTTGTAAGAGTTGAAAATCTGTTGAAATTGCAACCCATATATCTATCAGGCTCACTTAGTGACAGTCCTTTTGAGGTAGAGGTCTCCTCTAAAGCCTAAGGTTCTGGGTTCAAATTCCAGGTAAGGTGTATGTTTTCATCATTGTTGTATCTGTGGAAGACAAAGCAAACCACTACCAAGGGTGACATCTTAAGTATTGCAGTCAACCACATTCCCATTATTCCCTTGTATAACCATCTCATGTGTGTGTCTAGGGTTGCCTAATCATAACTTTAGATGGTTCAAATCAGTTTTTGGACTGCAGACTGAAGATGATGTGTGTTAGGTAGTTTATTTTTTATTGATGCTACTGTGTGTTGTGGACATCTGTTTATAGTTTTGTTATCTTAAATATGTTATGTATCTGTATGAAATAGTATTTTCACATTTCTTTTAGCTAATGTTGTAAAAAATATAATTATTTCACCTTTTTTCTTTCTTCCTCCTCTCCTAGTGGCATTCGTGAGGATGTAGTGGAGCAGAATTGCCAGAGGACCTGAGAGATCCATCACATGAGTGGCACCCTTGGCATTACTTGTTTTTTCTCTGAGTGGCCAATATCAGTTAATAGATTGGTTTTTGTGTTGGTCTTCTGAGGAAAATGGTGTTAGGAATTTGAGAGATGTGATTACTTCAAAAAGATCTCTTCTTTTGTGCAGAAGGCTATTTTTTTGTCTGAAGAATTATTCCAAAGAAATGCTGAAAGATAATACCTACTTGCATTGCTGGGAATTGTTTTCTTCATGTGGATTTAAAATGTTGGTACTTCACAGAATAATTTTGACTTCCATAATTATTTTACCAAAGAAAAATGTTCTCATGTTCATTTATTATTTTATAACTATAACATATGTCCATTTTATTTCTTCAGTTTGAAAATTATTTGAAACTAATACTTCAATTTTTTTTCTATTTTGTATTAGTATATCTGATCTATTCCAGTTAGTTTGCAACTGCTTTGGGTTGTAATTTTAGAATCACTTGTGGAAAGCTTCTGTTTTTAGAAGAAGACTTGTGTATTATTTTCTGAGATTATTTTCAAATTCGTACTACTGAAAATATAATTCATACTAGGTGTATGCTATTATATCTTTTTTGAATTTGTGTATACTTGTAAGTGATGCAACAAAACATTGGCTGTGGATTGATCTAGATTATGGAATTAAAACATTTTATATCAAATTTAACATTTCAAAGAGATTATGTAAACTTCATATTCTGTTCGTTTGCAATAGTCATGTATTTTTCTCATGTCACATATAAAAATGTATAAAAAAATCTACTAAAATCTTAATACCTAAGTATTTATATTCTAATGTGCCTCTTTCGTGTTTCACTAAATGCTCTTGCAAATGAAAGTTGGTATTTTTCAGGAATTCTCAGGCACTTCAATTGTGCAAGTATTTGCTATGTTAAAAACTCCTTGTACTGAAATTGTCAAGAATGTTGAAATCATGTTGTGTTGTGGTTTGCCCCACCAGTGGAGTTACCTTCCCATTGCATTGAATGTTGATTTTGGTCCTTATGTAAGGAAAAAGAAATGAAGCAGTGTGGAAGCACTTAATTCCCAGATTTGTTTTTTTCTATTGTTCTGTGTTGATGTGCAAGTCATTGGAAGTAGAATGTTTTGTGTGACCATGTGGACAGTGATGTAGGCAAGTTATTGTTGTGTATATAAGTGAATAATTGCTATGCCTTGCTGTGATGTCATAGAAGACACACGGCCTGTAAGGAATGTAGTTTTAATAGAGTACACTTCCAAGGTTTGCCCCAAGGTTGTTTCAATTGTTGTTTGGGCTTTCTATCCGTTGGTCACTTAGCACCATGGTAGATTAAATTGTATATGTTGCTGTGTGCTTGGGTTGTTTGTAAGAAGAATATAGTTACTTGTTTGCTTCAGATATTGATAACTCCTGTAAAGTTGACTATTGAATATTATGTAAGGATTTTATTTAATAAAACCATTTTTGCTTGTGAATGCAAGAATTGTTGTTGGGCTGTCATATGTATCATGTATGTTGAGGAATTGCATTGTATATTTTTTGTTTGATGTAGAGTTTGGAATGGATATACATATATATATATATATTTTATGGTTGTGTAGAGGCCTGATGTGGTGTAAGGCGCTTCCATGATGCTGTATTTGTGCACGCTGTTGATCAAATGGTGCGATTGTCCAGTGTTAGAAGGACAAGTGATATTATGTGAAAGTATGAGATGATGTGTGATGGCATAAACATAATGATATTTTTATTGTATCATTTTATCTTGTTCATACTTGTATCATTGTGATACTACAGTTATGTAAAGTAACTGTAGAGTGTTTCTACCTTTAGCTTTTGAAATTTAAAGTATTTATTTTAAAATCTCTCTTCTGCAAAGTTTGATGCAATTTTACCTTGTATATGGCAATGACAGATTTTTTCTTTTCCATATTATTTAATAATATTAATGGAGCATAATTGAAAGTACTAAATTGTAATTATACTTGTAGGTATGCTAGTATAATACTTGGTGAAGAAAAAAATGAATAAAAATATGCTCTAGCTTTACTTCAAGAAAAATTGACTAAATATTAGTTTGCTCATTAAGCATGCAAGTTACAAGTTGATAATCAAACACTTCAATTTGAAGTTTTTCTTGATTTATTAAATTGTATGGAAAAGATAACATTATGTATTCTTCTTCAGTATTGCTGTTGCTCTTAGATTTATGAAAGTTATTTGCTGCTTACTTAAGAAAAATGAGGATGTTTTATGTTCTTTTCCCCTCCAATCTATTATGTATAAAAATGTTGAAATAATTTTTAAAAACAATTTATTTACAAAATTCATTGTAAATTTTGATTTGTATTCATATTTGATATACAAAAAAGAAAGAAAAAAAGAAAAAGAAAATAAGCAAATAAAGTGTATAGGAAATTTACTGATTACTTGAACTACTGGTGTTTCTCAACCAATTGTGCAAAGCTCAGGCCATACCACCCTCAACCTGACATGTTTCCTCTTAAATGTAAATTTAAATTGCATTTCAACAGAGCGTGAGAATTTAATTATGGCAGCATTGGTCACCCATGCCCCATAGAAAAGTAGTGAATTCACTGGTATAAAGTTATAATCGGTACAACATAACTCCCGCTGTGGCTGCTGAGCCGAAATTGTTGGTGCAGGTGAAAGAGAAGGAAAATAAACGTTCTGAAAACATTTGTCATTCAAAGCTAAGGGTCTACTAACCAGGCGCGCACCTTCTGGATGTCTCAACTGACCACCAAAGTACATCGGTGCGCAGTGCACATCAAAGAGGTTGTGAAGCCGTTTTCGTAGAAAGTGCGATCACCCCACCCCAATAGCAGAACCAGTCTTCGTTTGCAGAACGGCTAGTAGATACCGGGCGAGAGCAAGAGTTATATTGTGCCGTTTATACCAAACCAAAGGGTAGGTGAGTTTCATTAATGTTATTAAAACAAGTTGATTTTACTTATGAAGGTAATGGCAAATATTTATTCTTATCCTGGTGACACATTCACGTTCATCAATTTGGGCAGTGACTGTCTACTGTTGCTCATGTTTCTGTCCATCTTTTCTGAATTCTTTATTGCTTAGAGTTTCTAATGCAATTTTAAACTTACTCCGCACATATCTCCTAAAGAGCAGAATGTGCAAAAAAGGTGTCAAACTTGATTAACACTGAAACTTTAGAATGATTCATATGTAGTGAAGCAGGGCAGCCTACTTGTTGAATTATCATAAAACCATTGTATGATAGCAATTGCTCAAATTACAAAGTTGTTATATCTATGGCTTCCGGTAATAACCAAGTAACTGCACTTATTGAAAAAAAACAAAAACACAAGATATCCTATCTAAAGTATTTCTTTTTTTGCGAAGTTTTATTTGTATTATACCAAAGTATATAAAAATGTACGTTTGTCTCGAATCGATCAGTAGAAATTAATGTACATAGTATTAAAATATAGTAATAACCAGTTAAGCATACATTTAATAATAATAAACAGGTAACTCCAATACAAATTTTCTAAAAATGCGAGTTATATATATTTATATGAGTACAAAGTTAGGAGTTCATATAATTCAGGTTAAATTATCAAAATTCAATGTATTTTACTTTCAGTTAAATGGACAAAGTAAATGCAATTGTTGTACATTAATATTAATGATACATATAAAATCAATGCTTCAAAATACTTTTGAATCAACAAATTTTTGTTGACTTTTTTTATACTTAAGATTTTACTTACTTTTTTAAAAATAGTTATGCATATAGTATCCTAATTTTACGAATACATAATAATACAAAATTTTATAGTAAACAACATAAAGAGTTTCACCTTCAGGGGCAAATAAATTCTTGGGTGAAACTGCCCATGAGCAAGTAACATAATTACTTCTTGAGAAACAAAGCAATCGAAATGTTACCAATTAGTCTAGCACACCACTTCACCCTTAAGAGAGTTCGGGGATTTAACCCCCTCTATTGAACTTGTACTTAAACAGCATCATGTAACTGTTCATCTGAAAGACCCCGAAATCTATGTATTAACAAAATATTTGTCATTTTTGATTAAGTATCTTTATATGACCCTCCCTTCCCACTCCATGAGAGGAGTGTTGATACCTGCTCCCACCTATGGTGGTCCATGAGGTGTTGTGTACCTCATATCAAATTGAGTTAAAATTGCTCCTGGCATATCAAAGTTAATGGGATTTAAATGCACTGTTCCAACAACCCCTATATCACTGCTTGGTGGTGGATTTTCATGAAATCCTTTCTTTGCAGATGTCTTTACTCTTGAAGAAACCTTTCTGCCAAATTTCAAGTTTTAGGATTAATAGTTACTAAGATTTTGTAATTAAGTCAGCCTATCAGTCAGTGATATTTTGCTTTTATATATGCAGAGGATTACTTTGTGAAATTTTTAAATTATCACATTTTTCATGAAAAATGTATAAAATTAATAAAAATGAGTGTGATGTACAATTGAATCATTAAAAACATCTATAAATCAAGATAACATCAATTTTCAGTAATAACTAGATAAGTACCAATTTCCGGTAATATCCAGGTAAATATTTCTGTTTGTTTTCATTGTTAAACTTTTTTGTCTTCACTACATGAAAAAAAAAAGCTTTTCATCCTAGAAAATCATTTTGGAAACTTTAAATGGCTTTAACTCTGGAAAACAAAAAATTACTTTTAGCTGGTCATTATTTGAAGACATATATAAATAAAAATGCACCAATTACTTGAGAATTTGAGTTCATTGAATAATGTGAATTGTACATGACATTTATGTGCAACTTAATTACATCACATGAAATTGACTGAAGAAAATTGCTCAGGAAACTGTCATCTACATACTACGTACAACAGTTTACCCCTGCAGCTATGTCGTAAGTTATTGAAGGAATATTTGAGATTACTATTTCCTAAAACAGTACTCGCCATTTTTTGTTAAAGGAGAGATACCTATGCCTTTGGGATGTCCTATTACTGTTCTTTTCATTTGTGATATTTGAAGGTTCAAAAACATAATTTTACTTATAACCATTTCTGGATTCAAAGGAGACATTCTTCGTGATGCATATGAGTAATAATTAAATTATATAAGTACAATTAATTGAATTATTAATTAATATGATTGTTTAATTATATTTGAACCCAATGATCAACATTTATTTAAACATTAACTTATTGTTTATTTGAACAAACAAAACATGGATAATATAAAGGATATAATTTTTCTTTTCATGTGTTGTTTATTTCATTAATGAATATTAACATATCTGGATATATTACTAATTTTTGTAATGAATATCCTGCTAATGCCTATTTCTAATTCCTTTATAAAAGTTAGCAGTGAAATAAGCAATCTTCAGTATTGGAACCAAAATGAACAATATTCACATTTTGGGAATAATTAGGTACAAAAGAAATCCCACAAAATTTAACACAGAAGTAAAAAAAACTATTTATTATAAATCAATTATTAACTAAGTTTGAAGATGTCCACTCATAGTGATTATACCAGGCATTACAGCAGTCAGAAAGAAAAAGTATTGTATCTATTCTGTAAGTACACAAAGCAGAAAATTCTCTTTCCTGAAAATTTTTGTTTTCTGGAGATTGCTCAATTTCAAAACGTGCCGTATTCGTAATTCTTGATTGACGCCCATCTCTTTCAGTAGTTAAGATTGATTCCGTCCGAGTGCGTGTGCGAAGCAGTTCATCGAATAGGCGCTAGGGGCAATTGAGGCGCTAGTATCAACAAAAAATGAGAATCTTTCGAATGCTTTACGGCCAGTTTGAGATAGACCGGGAAGCAGCCGGGAAGCGCGAGAGAGGATTACCAGATCTCTGGTGAACTGCTGGGCGTCGTGTATCAAAAATGTCACTTTCGCGACAGTGAGAATTTATTAAAGTATTCGATGGAATAATCCTACGAAGAGGTACCAGGTGATTCAACACTGAATGCTGTGAAAAGTAATTTGAAAATAAGGTAATTTTCATAATGTTTTTTGTGTGTTTCATTAAAAAGAAGTTATCTCGAAGAGCTTTAATATCCTTAATTTGAGTGTTTCTAACGTCGGCCAATTTTTTATGAACGTACTTTGTACAAGTTCTTGTAGTTTTATTCTTTCAAATACTAGTTATTAATTTTTATAATTTTAAGTACGAATTATTTAATTTTTAGTTCTTCAAATACTATTTTGTACGTTTGCTTTATCCTCGTGAGTAGTTTTGTAAAATGAATCAGAGAATCGTAAATTTCTTTTTGCCTTTGATGTATATTTTCTTGTAGCCCCTTTTCATTTGCGATCAGGAAGGAGAAATGTTAAGGGGACGTACTTTCCTTACACTACCCGCTAACTGACAGTAAAAATAAAATCAACAATTTGTTGGTCGGCGTATGATGTGGACTTTAGCTTTCCGATTCTAACACTGAAAGGCTTACGATTGATAAGTTGGGGGAGACAAATTAGAGAACCACATCGTTTGGCGTGTGTACATCATTTTTATCTAAGAATATTGCCACAATTCCTCAAGACTGGAGGCGACTCCTAGAACTGTTAAATAGTCAAAAATCAACTTGTCCACTTCAAATTGAAATGAAGAATTTCGGCTATCTTATTTTGCGGACCGGCACCAACTTGGTACCACCTCGAGTGAAGGTATTTACTGCTTCTGGGTGATGATTGTCCGAAGCAGTGACGTAGTCTGATTTTAACTTTTTGGAGAGTATAGTTTTAACAGTGTAGTTTTCGATTATATTTAATGTGTATAATATCGTCTTTATACTTTCCTTACGAGCCTAAATCATTTTAAAATGTATTACAACGTATGATAAATTGAAAGGCGTTTCTATGTTGCACAATGAGCAACATAGAAACGCCTTTCAGTTTATCATTCTTTGATAATGTTGCTAACGCTCCACAATTACCAAGTATTACAACGTGATACGAGGACGTATTAGAACTAATAAATTATTTGACCGATACGTGGCATTGCGGAGAGTGTATTAATTTGTAGAAATTTAAAAGTATAAATCTGCTTTCACTAATGGATCATGAAAGTTTGGGGAACATTTAATGATTTAGTGATTCAGAAGAAAGTAGAATACTAAAAGTTAAATATTTATTATTTCTGAGATGTTGTCTACAACACATTTTGCACTATGCATTTTCTCTCTAAGCAGATTGAAAAAATGAAAATAAGAACAGAGAATTTGATTAAGCACGATTTTCCAGGGTACATCGTTCGTGCTAAACCACGAAACTGTCTCAAACCAGTGATGGATCTAGACCGTAATCAAGGGTGAGGCTAAGCGGGGAGCATTTTTCTTTAAGAATTATGGTTTTACAACACAAACTTTATAAATATTACCTTTAAATAAAATGCTTCAAATAAATAATTAACAATCTGGTAACACTTTTACAAAGTACGCCATTTATCAACTTCAATTTTATCTCTTAAGAGTTCAGGTCCAATGGGCTGTAGCTCCCTTAGCCCCCTTCATAGATCCGCCACTGTACCTACTACCTTAGCTTGAGAAGAAAAAAACGATTAAATCAACAAAAGTAATGTAAACTATTACTTGTATAATTCGTGAATTATATCTGTGATTTATGTGACGGGACATAAACGGATGTTATGATTAGTAGGGCAGGACCCAAGGAATTCTTCAAAAAACAAACGCCGTTTATATTATATTATCTCTCTTATAACCAACCACCCGAATTCCATGATTATTTTCGTAAATACAAGACTATTCTTCGAAAAGTAGTCTATGCAGCTAAAGTTATGGAAAACGACAGGTATATACTAAAATCGAACAACCGGACGAAAGCCTGTGGAATATTGTTAAAAATTACACGTCAACTTCTGAAAATCGCGAAGAAAATATTTCTCTAATAAAAGATGGCAAAATCGTATCAAATCCACAGGACATCGCAAATTTGTTTAATTCTTACTTCTCAGAGGTAGATAAAATAACGAACTCAATACCAATATACTCTAAATCAATATCCTCCAATTATATCCCCCCACGTGGCCAATTCTGTGTTCACTTCCGAAACTAACGCCAGTGAAGTCATGAGAATCATCAGCTCATTAAAAACAAATTTTCAACAGGCGTAGATGATATACCCGAGTGTATTGTTAAAATTTCGTCCCACGTTATATTAAATCCACTCATAAATATGTTTAATTATAGTTATTTATCGGAAGGGGTGTTTCCTAACATATTTAAGAGAGCTAAAGTGAAACCTTTACACAAGAAAGGAAACAAACTTAATGTTGGAAATTATCGACCAATATCTCTATTACCCACTTTCACAAAAATCCTAGAAAAATTGTTCTATAAGCGTCTAATAGATTTTTTATCAAAAAAATAACATTCTCTCTGACGATCAACACGGCTTAAGAAAATCCTTTTCCATTACAAGCGCCATATTTTCTTTCTTAAACGACGTTACAACATCTCTTGACCGTGGAGAAAATCTTCAGGGTGTTTTTCTTGACTTATCCAAAGCATTCGATGTCATCGATCACGAAATTCTCCTTTCCAAATTGCATTCTTTAGGCATTCGTGGACTTCCACATCAATGGCTAACTTCTTATTTAAAAGATAGATATCAACAGGTAGAAATATCCTATACTAAAAATAAAATA
>NNCF01126600.1:0-11834 GCA_002313205.1 Laupala kohalensis | reverse complement strand
CATGACTTCATTGGCGTTAGTTTCGGAAGTGAACATAGAATTGGGTATGTGGGTGGATATAATTGGAGGACATTGATTTGGATATATTGGTGTTATATTTTATCCTTTTTGAAATTGGACATTTTAGTTAGATCTTATTATTTTGTAAATTTATTTTATGCTCGTTCTGCATAAGCCATAGAAGGGTTTGAAACGTATACAAGTAAACAGTAGATTACGGTGCAGACACTCCTTATATGGTGTGTACGAATAAATCTACTTGTTTAATAGACTGATGTGAATAATCATTTATGTAATATTTTTACATTATCACTTCTTGAATGATTAATATATTCATTAGAATATTGTTAACTGTTTTTGATCGTTTATGGAGTTTTAGTTGAGGTATCGGGACCTTATCCTAGAGGGTACCCAACCTTCTTTCCAGTTTGAACATTTCTTTTCTAAAGAGCAATTTGAGAGGTTGAAAAATGTAATTGCCTCCTCGTGTAGGAAATGTAAATGAATCGCATAGGAACGCATTATGGGAAACGTCACCAGCAGGAGGTAAAACCACCAAAGACAGAATAAGAACAACAATTCTGCCCATTAACAGCGAAATAAGCTTCGTCCCGTCGACATCCTCGTCGACATTGATGAACACGTTAAAAATACCTGTAGTCTCGCTAATCCATGCGACGTCGGTGCGAGACCTATATCGCTGTGGATGGGCAAAACTTTGAACATCTATTACAACTTGCACTTTCTCCATTCCTCTAATAAATCGCTTGGCGCACCTTTTTGTCATTACTCTACATTAATATAAATTCAACTTCCTCTCTTGAAATTTCCTAAGGTTCTGGTTCCTATTAATGTGCTCTATTCCCCTTCAATTTTTGACGTGAAGTTTTGAATCTAATAAACTTAATTCTTGGTGAAGTTTGATACAGGGAAAGTGTCAAATAACCTTTGTTGTTTCCCTGTACTAAATATGTGTGTGCTTTCTTAAAGCCCCATACGTAGCAATCGTAAGTGAAAATTGGCACGATTGTTGTATGAGTGTCTATTTTAAATACGAAATTAGTGTTTATAATAATGGATAATTAATTAATGGTAATTAACTTTCACATTCTGTGGAGATTGGGAATGGCGTTTATCCAGTCACCTTTAAATGGGAACAAAAATGCGCGCAATGGGACAAACTTTGAATACGGATCATTAACACATGATACAGGCTTCTTCCTCATCACTGTATTCTTTTCTCTCTTTTCTTCTATCGTTCTATACTGTTAATAGATAGATCATTATTAATAAACATTTTGAAGTACTGAATTGTAGATAGATGTAAGTGACAATGCAACCAACGTACCCACCCACGAATTTCTCGGGAACAGTCAGTAAGTTTAAGTTCGTTGTTGTTTAGGAAGTCTTTTTTCATGGGACAGGTGACCTAAAAATTATGTTTGCGAAGGATGAGGACAGCGAGATAATGGTTATTTTTTCCTTCCTCGTATGTATGGCAAATTATACTTAGCCAATTTGCAGTCGAATTTCAAATGTCCATTGTCAATCCGGTCATTTGAGTCCTCATATTTGTGATAATCTGAAAAGCGGGAAACTTCGCGTCAACCTACTCTATCGGTGACTCACGAACTTCAGCATTAGAAACCTTTCATACAATTTTTGAACTTTAAAATATTTTGACAATAGTGATCCGGTATAATCGGAGTTTCGGATAAACAAAGTGCAACAGTGTATTGAGATGTAACTTCGTGGACATATTAAAGTCGGGTATTCGATAGTGTCACCCTTCAATTTTTGTGCGTATTTCTTATTATGATGAGGTTGGCAATGAGTTGGCTTTAGCAGTTTGAGTAACAAATAACACAATTGTCGTTAATTTATCTGTCGGCAAAAAAAAATGAAAATCCACACGAGTATTTTGCCTATATCCATGAATTAGTGAGAATTTTTAATATTTCCTGGTATTCTGTGTTAATTATACCTCGCTGAATTTGCGTCCACATTGGATTAACGTAAATCTGTTACTGAAAAGTACTTTGTATCCCACCAATTTTTTATTTTTTTCCTTGGTTTCTGTATCAAATTTGGAAGTTCGCTTCTCCTATATTGTGAGAAAAGGTAGTTGCCGAAGGAGCAAACATTTTGTAGAGAACAATCCTGGCGACTGCTTTACGGAGACACTACTATTTGTTCTGCGACTAGTCTACATTGACCTAATATCGAACATTGTTCGGCAAAATTTAATTTGCTCACTGAAATACTAAACGAACGTGTCCAGCGCTCAATAATCGTCCAAAGTGCCCGCCTTAAAATTGTTAGTTTCTATGACCGGACGTGAACGGTTACGTAACGATTTTACATTCGACTAGTTAAGGGTTGTCTTAATTTCTCGTGCGTGTTATGCAGGAACTATGTCGGCACACGCTCCTCGCGCCAGAGAACGCCACAAGCGATTGGCTGCGGCTGCGGTGGTGGCCGCGGCGGCGATGGGGGCGGCGGCGGCGGCGGCCGCAGCTTCGTCTACGGGTGAAGGTCATTGCGAACCCATCCAGGTAAGATGAACGCGACTCACTCGAGTGATGATGTTTTAATTAATTGACTTAGTTCAGATCCATTGGTTTGGAGGTTGTATTTCCCTATGGCAATGCTGAGTGATGAGTTGCGACGAACTCAACACAAGTTATTATACGCTAGTTCTGAAGACGTATAATAATTGATTTTTATCAAGGATTTTAAATTAGTGTAACAATTATGTATATAAAAGATACTGAACAGGATATATGTTATAAACCAATGTGAATCAAAACCTCCTTGGATTTGTACAAATGTGAAATGTGTAGTTTGATTCATTCCTACATTCTTCAGGTAAAATTATCTCTTAAAACCAATGGTATCAAAAGTATCTATGTATTTGTCTAACTTTTCGCTGCGTTGAACTGTCATCGGCGTCATAGCCAGCGGTCTCGTTTTTTTAAATATTTGCGATAGAAATAGGTTAAATTTATAATATAATTATTACAATACTTGCAACAATTAATAATAGCATAGTAAACAATTAATGTCCATGTGAATAATTTGGTCAAAATCAAGATGATCTCAAACTTAAATGTGTTATACTGTTTCGAGAAATATACAGGAACATTTGTTGTATTGTCCATTATTTTATATTTCTATAATTTTTCCTCCTGCCCGGCCCCTCTGGCATATGCCAGTGTTGCCACATCGCCGATCCGGGTCCGGGCTTTCTTTAATACTCTGTCGTGTAACTTTACCGACTATAATAAAATATGGCTACTTAACTCAAATTGCCAACTTCTATTAATTTAAGTAATATTCGAATAAATATTAATAATACTCACAAAGGCGACTATTTCCTTAACAAATACAAATTAATAACAACAAAGACACTAGGTAATATTCATACCGCACGCCCGATGCTGAAAGAATACAAAATCGCCACAAGAGCAAGTGAATTGAATTGGTAAATGTTGGCGATGGACATAAGTTTAAAAAATTGGAATATTCTACCAACATTATGCGAGGTACAATTATCATTACTTTTATGGACGATGGAGAAGTAACTTTGAGCGATTGGCTACTTTGAGCACAAACCCAGTACCAACATCAAGCAATTAGACGTAATATATTAATGAATTAATAATTTATTGGCCAGAGAGCAGTAGTAAACTAGCTTTAACGAAGTTGAGGACACCATACTAATTTACTACTACTGCTTTACTATAAACTAATAATTAACACTGCGCTCCCGTTCATGATTTTTTATGTTACATTCCTCGGAGTAAAGTTACCTGGCTATGAGTATATTAAATGTCATTTCAACATAGGTAAAGAAGTTTATACATTTCGTAACACATTGAATACACCCCGATCAAATTTGTCCCATGATTTCGTATTCATTTTATGGAACTTGTATATGTTACTGTATGTACAAATATCAACTAAAAGGTTCATTCAAGTTGTTTCATTGGAATTGCAGGTGTCAATGTGTCGCGGCTTGGGCTACAACTTGACAACGTCTCCTAACTTGTTGGGCCACGAGCGACAACGCGACGCCGAGATGGCGTTAGCAGCTTTCGCACCGTTGGTGCAATACGGTTGCGCTCCCCGCCTGCGCCTGTTCCTGTGCGCTGCGTTCGCCCCTCTGTGCACCCCCAAAGTGCAGCATCCTGTCGGACCTTGTCGTACTCTGTGTGAACGCGTCCGCGCTCGCTGTCTACCAGTTCTCAGAGGATTCGGCTTTCAGGTTGGTCTCAAGGAGTGTCTTCCTAAAGATTTCTTTTATGAATTTCTCGCTGAAAATCAGCATTGAACAGAGAAAGAATTGTATAAGTCTGGTGTAACCTCCTCCCGAAATCTTCGAAATTTCTTTAATCCTGCGGAAAAGGGAGGGTTCAAGATAGTGACAATGTTTGACTAGTGGACCACACGATAATTGCTTGAAATATGACTATTTAAGTAGGTAGTTATCTTGTATAATGTTTCAAATTTGAAAATAACTTACATTATAACTTCTAACATTGAAGACATTCTGTGTAATGTTAATCATAGTTCGTAACAGAACCATTTCCCTCTTTTTAATTTTAAAATCACATGAGATACAATGGGAAATTAGGCATGTGACGGCAGCACCCCAACATCGATTTTTTTAAAAAAAGTATATGCACCTGGATTGCCAAAGGTTAGCCCATGTATACCCACCCAAAAAATGTTTTGCCCCCCCCCCAAAAAAAAAAGTTACGGTCAAAATTCCAGCACCCCCAAAATTGAAATTGGCCAAAAATAATGCACAGTTGGATTGTTCAAGGTTAGCCAACTTATGCCCGCCCAATTAATGTTTTTGGGCTACTCCATAAAAAGATTCATAGAGAAATAAATGTCGAGTAGAGATCCACTGATCGGGACTAATGTTCCAATAAGACCCACTGATAGTGCAGTTTGTTTGCCCAATCAATAAAGTGGTAAATTAATCCATTGCAAACAAATTACATACGAAATAATCGCGTTTTGATATAAATTGTATTCCATCGACCTACATTTAATAAACAAATGTGCAAATACGCTATTTTCGAACTTGCTTTGTTTGCAGAGACGTCGAGCCCATGCATTAAATTAATGATGAATCCATTGATAGAGAAATTATATAAATGAAAATTGCGTTTGAATGTAACTCTTACTGGATTGGGCAATAATAATTTAACAAAATAAATTGTTAACAATTCTGTTCATTTGCCCAAAGGGTTAATAGGAATATCGATCCATCGCAAAGAGATTATACACGACATCGTCGTGTTCAAATGGTAGTCATACTTCACTGTTCCATATACAAT
The DNA here is from genome assembly GCA_002313205.1 of Laupala kohalensis. Classification (NCBI taxonomy): domain Eukaryota; kingdom Metazoa; phylum Arthropoda; class Insecta; order Orthoptera; family Trigonidiidae; genus Laupala; species Laupala kohalensis. The sequence goes on along the minus strand of NNCF01126600.1, from coordinate 6,483 downwards.
TAACAAATGGAAGAGTCGACAATTTTCGACCCTAGTTCTTTAGCCCAATGAACATATTACGCAAGCAAGGAATAACCAATGGCATTGATATACAACAAGTAATGAATGAAATAACTATCTCGAAGAAAAAAATCTTTATTCATCAGGCAATATGTGTTAAACAAAATAGATATTTCAGAGATTTTGTAATCGGTTGGTTTGCCCACTGCACTAATTCATTTCTCCAAGCAGAAATCGGTAAATTCATTTATTGCAAATGAATTATACACAAAATTATCGCGGACGAAATACAGTCTTACTTCATCGTCCCATACGTAATCAATAAATGGAATAATCGACAACTTGATTCGTTTGCCCAGTGGACAAATCTGATTGCCAATGTAGAATATTGAGAAAGGCATTAATAAATAACAATTTTTTGTTAAAAAATCTGCCTTAGATAAAAAATCTTATTCAATCAAGCAATATTCGTTAATCAAAATGGATTTTCAACAATGTCGGTTGGTTTGCCCAGTGCATTAATTCATTTGCCCAATCAATGAATGGATGAATACATTTGTTGCAGACAAATAACAACATTTTTAAGGGTAGTCAGAGGTAGCAGATGGGGTGTTTTTTTCGACCGTTTTTGTGATATTTTTCGTCATATCATCGTTGTAACACTTGCAAACGTCTTTTGGAATATTTTACATGAATTGAGGGGGGAAAAATCGTTCATTCTAAACGTTTGGAACTTCATTTACATCGCAACTGCAGCATTTCATAATTGACAATCAATTGTATAAAAAAGTGAATCGTCTCTAAAAAGAATGATTGACTGAGGAAAAATGTAGGTCATGGAACGATGATAATTTTTCGAATAAATCCGATGCAATTTACCCTATTTATTCTATACCTCATTAATTTTATTATCAACGGAAATTACAAACATTTTTATTTTTTTTCAAGAATACTGTCCGTTAATTTACACAAACTAATGCGGATGTAATGAACATTCGATGAAGGCAGAGAGAAAAAAGGCTGATGTATTTGGGACTGATGCGTTCCACCGGGAAAATAGAGTTACTTAAAGAGGAAATCTTGCTTCATCGGTCAATGTTTGTTAAAGAAAATACAGAGTAAACAATTTTTCGACGTCTGTTGGTTTGTGCAGTGCACTAATTCATTTGCCCAAGCTATAAGTGCAGATTTAAGTTATACTTTATCAGAAATATATGATGAATAAATGAAATAATACACTATTTCTGAACTTTTTTTTCTGAACTACGTTTGCCCAGTGGACAAAACCAAACGCCCATGCTATAAATGAATAATGGCACTAATTGATAACAAATTATCATTAAAATAACTGTCTTAAAGGGAAAATCTTGCTCCAGCACGCAATATTTTATGAACAAAATATATTTTCAACAATTTTTGACGTCGGTTGGTTTGCCTTCTGCCCGAGTGACATATAGTTGAATTAATTTATAGTGAACAAATGATTTACGAAACCATCGCGCGTTGATATGAATGATATACTCCGTCGACCGATATTTGATGAACAAATTTAAAAATACACTATTTTCAATTTTTGTTCGTTTGCCCGGTCGGCGAATCAATTGCCCATGCAATAAATTAATGATGGCTTCATTTATAAACAAATCATATGAATAATAATTGCGTTTTAATGTGACTCTTACTGAATCGGGCAATAATAATTGAACGATATAAATTGTTAAGAATTTTTAACGTCTACTTGTTTGCCCAGTGCACTGATTCATTTACCCAAACAATAAATGAGTGAATTGATCCATTGCAAACAAATTATTATAAAAATATTCACGTGCAGATTTAAGTTCTACGCACATGTTGCGATTCGACGCGCACAGTTACAGGCGTGGTCCACGAAAATGGTCACGAAAGAATGAATGAAACAAATTTAGGCAAAATGAATGTCATAAATTGTGCTGAAGGATAGAAAAAATAATTATTTATATCTGCGACATTTATATTGGTTTCTTACATTATTGATTTTAATGCGATACTAAGATGCGCAAAATTCGGAACATTTACCTTAGGTCATGAGTCTGCGATTTTTGGGACATTCTGTATGTCACACATATTTATATATGCCACATTGACATATATCGATTATATATGGACATACATGTATATTGTTCAATTTATTAAATATATAATTTATGATCGTCATTGGGTTTCAAAGGTTTATGATACATATCAATTTTAAATTTAAATTATACATGTCTATATATGACAGATGTATGGCCCTTATACAGAATGTATGTTCATATGTTTATATGTAATGTACATAAATATAGTTCATATAATTTTTTTTGGCTATCCTGTTTTTGGGGGGTTGGGCAAAATATTTTGCTTGGTAAGCATACATGGGCTAAACTCGGGCAATCCAAATTACTATGTATTTTTGAAAAAGTCAAATTTAGGAGTTCTTCCATCACTGAAACCAAAACTTTGTTTTGCCTATAACTTTTTTTGAAGGGAGGGCAAAAAAAGTTATTGGGTGGCCATAAGTTGGCTAACATTGAGATACAAATGTGCATCATTTTTAGCTATTTTTATTTTTGGGAGTGAAACATTTTTTTGTCCATTAAGTTTGTTTGGACCATAACTTTTTTTCGGGGGTGGGCAAGAAACGTTTTTGGGAGGGCATACATTGGCTAACCTCGGGCAATCCAAGTGCGTATGTTTTTCTTTAAAAAAAACTCGAATTTGGGGGTTTTCCTGTCATGAAAACCAATAATTTGTTATGACTAACTTTTTTTTGAAGGGTGGGCAAAATAATATTGGGTGGGCATACATGGGCTATCCTTGGGTAATTCAAGTGCATATACTTTTTTTAAAAAATCCATGTTGGGGGTGCTTCCGTCATATTACTTGGGAAATTCTATAATTATTTTGCTAATTCCCTTAATTGTTGTCACCTTAAATTCTTTTGTGTTACACTCGTGAAACTTTTTTTATATTTTCGTTTTATAAAAAGAAATTTTTAATGGTTGATGCATGATTTGTGGATTGCAAAGGAAAATAACTTACTTTATTGGTTCTCTGCTATGGAAAAGATATTTTTTTATTTGTGTTGTGGTATCAGCAAGAAATTTCTTCAGAACTTAAATGAGTGATTCGTTTGTTGCGAATTGCGTCTGGGAAAACATACTTCAATTCACGGGAAGCAACGGACATGTTCCGTTGTATTTTTGATATGATATGGAATTATAATTAATTGTAGAATTTTTTATAACTTAAGACGGCGCTGTATATTTACATCAAAGTTTGATGTAATATAGTTCATTTTACATCAAACTTTGAGGGGCACAACTGTATATCTTGCTGTTTACCTTTAACAATCCCGGTTGTTGGAATTAATATTTGACGNAGACAACGCTCAAGTATTTTATTTTTAGTATATGATATTTCTACCTGTTGATATCTATCTTTTAAATAAGAAGTTAGCCATTGATGTGAAAGTCCACGAATGCCTAAAGAATGCAATAATATATAAATAATGCAAAAATGCAATAATAAATAAATAATGATCCGTTGATTTTATTCGTCGGGCTGTATTTTGCCGAACCCCATCCTGTGCAGGCCCGAAAGTGTACAGAAAAGGGCCCGCGGGCTAAGATAAGTTGGACTTAACATGTACTGAAAAATGTTTTCGTGATTTCTATCATATTATGTGATCCTACGGAAATTCTTCGGAACGTGCGTTAGCGTATAAATATCGCTCACACAATAGTTTCGCATGTTGGAAGAGCGGACCTTTAACAGCTCTGGCTTGGTGTATTTACAATTTCTCACTGAACACTAGCATCAATAATGAGAGTCTTCAATTATTGTATTTAAGTTTGCATAATGAACAACACATTTGATGCATACTACTGATAGTTGAGACAAAAATGATGTGAAACTAATATTCGAGTAAACATGGAGGCCACTCCGAAAAATACCGTAATTTCATAACTATCCAGAGGATAACAACCATTTAGTTTCACACTAGGCTCCAGGTTGGAGTGAGGAATGGCTTTAGGTTATGTAAAAATGTAGTTATGGAAGAAGAAGATGATTAATTCATAATAATAGGACTTAATGGGGATGTTGCTATTTATGAAGGTAGATGCAGTTAATGCACCGCACAGCCCCTCCGGTCGCTTCGGTGTTAGCGTGCTCGCTCATCACCAAGTCATCTCGGGTTCAATTCCCGGCGGGGATTGTTTGTAGCTTTTCACATTAATGTCCCACTTCATATAACTGTGCCTCCTGAAGCGAACCCACCTCGTACTGCTCCTGGTAACAATAACTCTATTACTAACTACTCCTACTAACCCCTCCACGTGGGCCAAGTTGTCAGTAAACCCAGCTGAGAGGCCCACCTGCTAATAATACCTACCACCCATCTCCTACCACTTATCGCCCCGTGTAGACAAGCTTCAATAGCGCGCAATATTTCCCCTTTACAAATACTACAAACGAAAAATAAATAATGTATCGCATGAATTAAAACGAAGCTCTCATTCAAATAAAAAAGCATGAATAATTATAGAAACTCGTTGGAACAGAGGTAAATTGTAAATATAGATGTTGTACAAATGGACAATTTTCATTGAGAAAGTAAATTTATGTGTAATCGGGTGGATAGGATTAATTTTAATGCGATATTCAATAAGAACTTGAATCAGATTGTATGAAGATGGTCGGCGTTTCGTTCTCTTTGGAAATGAAGAAAGAAAACTAAGATTATTAAGATGCAGCTCTGAAAATGATTACGGGTACGGGATCAAGAATAACCTTCCGATTGGAGACCAGTCTCCTCAGTCATCTATTTCAAAAAATTATACCAAGTAAAACCACGACCTCCTTGATCATACTAGATAAAGATTCTAGATACGTATAAACGATTAGTAGTATGATCGAGTTGGTCTTGAATAAAACTCCACTAGAGAAAAATCAGAATTACTTTAATCATGACCTCCTACAATTACCTAGCTGGACTGGTCTCGTAGGCTGGTCGGCCAAAGAAGTATCTTAGCTAACACGTTCATTCATTAAAATTAGGAATACGATTACTTGTAATGAAATATAGTTAATACTTACACGAGAGGGGGATACCATAAAAACAACTTGGCAAGCACCTAAACTATGTTTATTAATAATACCAAATGTAGTATTTTAATAGCTGTGTTGTACATATATTTTCTTAAAATTAAATAGAATAGGATGCACTAATAATCATTGTGTTATTTTCAACAAACAAAATTTACACTTTAAATCATTACCAAATATATAACAAAATACACCAACCTACCATAATGTTAAATTGATTCCAATCATGTATTAATTATATATTATGTTTAGATAATACTCATAATTCACATATTCAGTTATAAATAAACGTACTCTATTGTTGCACTGCTCAAGTTTCGTCGACGTAAATAGAATTATTCCAATATTTTACCATTTGTTTTCGTGATCTTTTTGTAGTTATTCATTACACTATAACATAATATTACTTTAGTTATTGTGGAAATAATTTATCTGCAGTTGTCATCTTAAATTATTTCTGTAATTTTAGTTGTCGGTTTGTTTATTTACTTAATTAAACCCTGCCCCATTGTTGCACCCAAGTTATCGTCGTCATAATTCATAGAATTATTACATTATTTTACAATTCAGTGTTCTTGATTCATTCGTATTTATTTGCATTTTAACACAATATACGGTAGTTATTGTCGAATTAATTAATCTCCAGTGGTCGCCCTAAATAATTATTTCAATCACTTTTGTCGTCGGTTTGTTTGTATATTTAATTTATTTATTATCTCATTTGTAACTTCCGTAGTAATAAATATATTATTATACTAACATCCTTCATTCGGTGTTAGTAGTCATTTTTCGTGTATTCTCAAATGCTTTGGTTGCTAACTATCTCACAACAAAGGACACTATCGCATTCCTCAACTCATTCAAAGCTGATCTTCAGAAGGCGTACAATGACTTGGTACAATATATTGACACACGAATCAGTGCGCTGGAAGAGGTCAATAAGAAAACGATCGGCGATTGGACTACAGTTAGAAATTCTTGACGTCCTTCCAACTGCTACCACCCGGTTAGACCAACTACACATGCACCACCCCAACTCTTCACTCACTTCTAGGTTTAGTGTGTTAGATGACATGTCCCTGTTTCCTCCCTTACCTACTCGTTTCATTCCCTCCCGTCCAGTACCCAGACCTGTTCACACACCACGCACTGGTAAGCACAGCCGCCCAAAATCACGTAAAGTAGTACTATCCAGAGATGAAACCAACACTTCCACGCAGAAATCAAACGTGCTCATACTAGCTTATTCGCACGGTCGTCAGATATCCTCCGTATTGCGTGGATTGCTTCCTAGCCAGTTCTCAGTCTCCGGTTTCTTTACGCCAAACGCTCGTTTGGCTGAAGTTATTCGAGAACTGG
>NNCF01126598.1:178408-220247 GCA_002313205.1 Laupala kohalensis | reverse complement strand
TTGACATTTCTCTAGTTTCAATGCGTTTTATTGAAATTGTAAATGTAACGTTGTTTTTGCGATGTTAGGTCATCCATTGTACCATTCAAGTACGCCTATACACTCTTATGAGAAAGGATAGTTGTGCCCTTCAGGAATTATTTCGAACTTGGTAAACAGNATGTTTGTTTCCTTTATTTAGATCTTATATCCTAGGACTTGTCTGTACGATGTTGTTTCCTGATTCTTTCTGACAATTTCAGCATAATTGGTAATTACATACATTTTACAGTTGTTAATTGTCAGAAGAGTGCATCACTACTCATTCAATTTGCCCATGGCGTTCATAGTAATTGCAAATTATAAAACTTATGTATTTTTGACATTTCTCTAGTTTCAATGCGTTTTATTGAAATTGTAAATGTAACGTTGTTTTTGCGATGTTAGGTCATCCATTGTACCATTCCAGTACGCCTATACACTCTTATGAGAAAGGATAGTTGTGCCCTTCAGGAATTATTTCGAACTTGGTAAACAGGTTTCACACCTGAAGTAATGGCAGTGATTCAGTCACCAAACTTGGTTGAGCGTCGTGCACCAGCAGACAGCGTATACGTCATCCAGTGTGGCTGGCTATAAAAGACTGTCCCATAGTGTGTCCGTTACTGTCACCCGTAAATCTTATGTGGACACTTGCAATCACTTGGAGAGAGCGGAATGCTTTGGGGGAAGATTTGCCAGGAGTAGGAGCTTAATACATTTGAAAGGGGTCGGATCCTGGATGTGCATGAGCCTGGTTGTTCACTTCAGCGCATTTCGAAGCATATGGGTTGTGTATATGTTACAATTGCTCGCTGTTGGATGCAGTGTGTACAAAATTTGCAACATGGACGGGATGTGCCTGGAACACAGACACATCTGAAAGATTTGGTAGGTAGGAGGGTTAATCAATGAACCTTCGTCCTTCCTTTTGGACATCGAGCAGGCGAGAAATAAGACGAGCAATACGATGGAACCATCACTTTTTCAACCGCACCATTGTCACACATCTCCATGATTACCACCACGCCGGTCTTATCGACGACTCACATTTATCACCTACCGAGGAAAGGTTGGAATGGTTTCATGGACTGATGCATTAATTTTTCTGTTAACCCGGCACCCGAACGTAAATTCACTATCCGGGTCCATCATCTTTCCCTGCCGGCTCTTCTAATTTTCTCTTTCATGGATGTTTAGTGTTGAATCCCACTTCTGTCTAGGCGATGATGACCAAGGAATCCGCGGGGAGGCAACCTGACCGACGGCCATATTACATAATTTTTGTCGAGCATTACACCTTTTGGGTTTCTTTTAAATTTTAGTAACACACTCTGTATATTGGCCTGCTGTCTTTTGCCACGGTTTTGCTTTCTGTTCCTTAATATCTCATTAAGTTGGTTCTCCTCTTTATTGTTTTAGTTTCTATTATGTCTCGTATTCTTTATATCCATATATCATGTCCTCTGCACATACGTATCCTTATTCTTATACTATATTTCTAATCCCGTGTTATATATTGTGCGTTGTTGAATTCCGTGATAGGTCTCAAGTATTTATTACCAGATATCGCAGCTGTTCCAATTAGGCTACTCAGTTCCGCCCCTACCACGAGAAGGTTTGGAACTTGACTACTATCTAGGTGTTATTCCTTTCCTTATCGCCACTTCTTTCATGATGTATTACACAAATAATTCATACACATCTTTTGTGTTTATTAACTCACCCCAACCGTGTCCCAAATACTGTTCTTTTTCATGCTTACCATTCATTCTCTTCGTTCTTTATTAACTGTTCATTCAGACATTACATGATCTATTGTCACCATATTCTCTCCCCAAACACACTATTTATTCCGGCGCAAATTCTTTTTCTTCCAATACATCAGTATGTTCTGTAAGATACTCTATGACACATTTAGGTGGATTACACCATTTCTTATTCCTGTCACTTATTGCTCATTTCTATAACATCCTTCAGCGAACTGGTCCTATTGTTTCGGTCTTGAATGCCTACAACGTTAAGTCACTCCAGGAGTTCAATGCAGGCAATACTCAGCACGTTGCTGTGCTCAAGAGCTCCTACAGCATGTTGTCCTTCCGTTATTGAACTCGCACCAGTGGGCTCTGTTTCAGCAGAAAATACCCGACCGTTCAAGGCTACTAAACAGATTCTGCCTTCTACTAAGCAGACAATATCTCATGGCCCACAGCATCTCTGCATGTCTCCCCATCAAACATGTATAGAATTTAATTAGACTAGCTCTAAAGGACCCACCCACTTTACCAATCTTCAGGAACTGCGTGTATCAAACCGCACTGCCTGCCATACGACACCTCCACCAGTACATTCTACTGAGATAAGTTTGTCGGTGCAAATAGTTTTAAATATTGCGCACTACTAGATGATACAATTAACATTACTGATACACTCTTTCTCCGTTCAACTCATTTCATTTCACCACTTCCCTCCGGGCGTAACTTTTTTATTTTGTGTGCGTGTGTAAGAGTGTATTGTTATAGACAATAACGTATTATAAATTTTGATACTTCTTTTTTGTTATAGTATGACTCGTTTGTACAGTAGACATATGTTACTAATTATGAATCACAATTGAAATTAAAATATTATTATTGAAAGAAATTACCTCCTGTGCTAATTTTCTTGAAAGAATTTTGTTTCAAATATATTATGAATTAGTACAAGTNTGCTAATTTTCTTGAAAGAATTTTGTTTCAAATATATTATGAATTAGTACAAGTAGGGAAAACTAAGACAGTTTTTTCTTCACTTTTTATGAATATTTTTCTTGTATTTTGTTAGATATTTATCATTACTTTTATTATAGATTTAGTTATCAATATATTTTTTTACAAAACCAATTAACAATTTTTGACAAAAAATTGTTAATTGTGGTCATGACTCGTGGGAAAATTTGCCCAGTGTGCGAGGCAAATTTTCTAACCTACTAAAACTAATGGGGAAAGTCTTCCAACTACGATAAGCAGAGGTCATAAATCGCAGAACTACACTGTACATAGATCACCTTTTTATTTAACAAGAAACAAGCTCTAGTGGACCTACTTAATTACTAAACAATGAAACCGAAGAAAAATAGTTTCTTGACATTAAATAGTTTGATTTTAGTTTACTATAACCTACATTTTCAAAATGACATTGTCTAATTCACATTGGACACGAGCAAAAACAATTCATTTTGTGGTATTTTTGCACCCATCTTTTGAATTTTGCGTGCGTCACCGACTTTTTATTAGTCTCTTCCACAAAATTCAATGAGAATCTGCTCCCATCATCCATATTGTACGACTAAAATGAATTCTAGCGTTTGTTGAAGAGTACTTATTACACACACATGCATATATATATTAGTAATATATGTGTGTGTATGTATGTGTGTAACTAGTTCATTAATATTAATGTGAGAGCGCTGTTTCTTTATAATAAAAAAATATTGAATTTTAATCGATTTTTTTGTACTTAACCTTTTAACCTTGCTGTGAAGGAGAAAACGTGGTATTATCTTTCAAGAGGGGCTTGATTAACGTGAAAGGAAGTCAATCAGAAGTGTTCATGGAATTCTATGAAACCGTACCAGTTAGCAGCTTAATTGCGCTTACGTGAAAGGCAAATGAAGGTATCAGAACGAGCGTAGACGTCTGAAGATGAATAAGGGTGGAGTAGAAGAAAGGTCTTGCACGTCAATACTTACACCTTGCGTGATGTTGGGTCACCCCTCCCTATATAGAACTGTTGAAAACGTGAAGATCCATTACGAACACAGCATTTCTTCTCATGAACTTGGACTATTAAAACAGCTTCAGTGGTTGAAATTTATCAGACTTCAAAACGAAGAAAATATGCTGGTGCCACTCTCTTACGAACGAAAACTCTCATTATAAATAAACTGCATTTAATGTGTTTTAGGATATCATTTTTATGATTCTTAAGATTTTATCTCTAGATGCTACCAAAAAATGAAGTCTTTTTCAACCTACTTATCCATCCATTACACAATTGAAAATGGATAATTCTTTTTTAATATTATTATATATTTCCAACTCCTTCCGATTAGACTGAAAAGTTTTAAATGAATGAATTAGTAAAAGTTTCCCAATTATGTTATAACTTAACTGCTTTCAATTATTGTACATTATCGTAGGAAATCTCTTTTGAATCAAGTTAAGTCAAAAACTTTTCTCTGCCCTTCATAAACAGAAAACGAACTTTGACTTTTTTCCAACCTTAGGTATTACAGCAATAATAAAATAATCTTTTGTGGTTAAAAATTTTTTAACCACAAAATTTGGACTTGTAGTTTGTCTTCTGTTAGATTTTTTCCAATCGTTTTACAAGTTTCTTTTTTATGGCTCAAAATTGCTAAATCAGATGATATAAAGAATGGAAAATACTATGTTGTTGCGGCTCAAATATGGCCCCATTCTTACTTTCAAATTTCTCCAAAGTAGGTTTTATGAATTTCTCTAATCCAAACCAAACTTGCTTCTTGAACTTTTTAGCATTTAATTTGAAGTTCACGCTGGGAGTAAATGTGAAGTCAATTGTTAATATGATTTTCTAATTAACATAAATGGGCAACAATTTTTAATCATAATACCATTTCCAGTTTAAAAATTACTGCTGACAAAACATTTTTTCTCACATGGTTCCAGTAGATTCAAACGTATTTTCTCGTGAACAAATTCAATAATCAGAAGCAGTTAAGATACATTGGACCAATTTATACCAACTCAATAGTACCTTCAGTCAGTAATGCATTTATGTCGATAATAGCGAATGCTTGGNTCAATAATCAGAAGCAGTTAAGATACATTGGACCAATTTATACCAACTCAATAGTACCTTCAGTCAGTAATGCATTTATGTCGATAATGGCGAATGCTTGGANGATAATAGCGAATGCTTGGAAAAAAAAACCAAGCGAAAAATTTGAAATTTTTTTCTCTATCAAAAGTGTAATAAATTAAACTTAACCAATTTTAAGTTAAAGATATGTAAATTATCTTTTAAGATTCAACTGTTATTTTGTTTTTGAAATTATTTCGTGGGTTTATCGAATTACTCATTAGTTATCGAAGGTACCTACAAAACTGTTAAGTTTGTTCTTCTATAGAAGTTTTCGAGTAATTTAAATTAGGAAGCCGCTGTAAATAGATGTTTTGCGTCCCTTCAATTCATTGTTGTCTTAATTAACTTTAATTAATGAGTTGGAACTAGTGGCCCCAAGGAGCGGTTCGCTGCCATCGAAATATTTTGGAACCTTTAGAATTGCGAAAAGTGTGCGTGACTCAAGCATTAAATTGTCGTATGTAGTACGCAACTGCCGTCTTAACTATTTTTAACTCCCCTCCTTCACCCAAACTTCCGCCTCTAGCATCCGGAGGCAGGTGCAGCAGTGTTAAATTTTCAGCAGTTTGACCTACTACGCAACATCAGTTAAAAAGACATTACACAATGCTCTTATTTTTATTAAAGTAATATGTTCAGATTGGATTTCATTAATATTATTTATTTTTAAGTACAATATACGGATTACAATTTGTTGATAAACGGAAGCAAATTAGTTACTTTGAACATTGTAAAAATTTAATTATGTATATTTGTAAAAGCTTAATTATGTTGTAGCTAAAGTTTAGCCTCAACTAACACTTAATTTAGTGAAAAGAAAATCGAGTGTCTTCGTCACACCAAATAATGAGTGAATTATGTTTTTGGTAACTTTCCACCAAAAGATCAGTATACCACTATTGAAGAAACGCACGTGTTTTCTATTCAGAGGAAGGAAAATAAAAGTTTAATACGGAAATTACTACAAATCCGTATATAATTGTGCTTCGGTTTCAATTTTCAACGCCACTTTCTCGCAGATAATTTCTAGAAAGGTAATTCGCACACGTATTATTGTATTATGTACGGTAATGTATTCATAGTCCTCACAGCGAAAGAAAAGTAACGAGATACAACCAATGGGGCGAAAGCGCAGTGTTGTCATATGTCTGCTGGAGGTGTGACCTAGAGTAGCCCCATTCATTCCCGCCGGAATGCCACGACACTCGCACAAGGATGCTATAACCCGTGGAAAAACTAACTGCAGGCAGGTCAAAGGTTAGGGATCAAGTCCTCTGTCAGTCACAGTTGGCACATCAACTACTGCCGTTTCTACGAATCGGCTGATGTTGGTGGCAGCATCCGAACATAAACTCCCTAACATTCTGCTGACACGAGTAAAAGACCACTTGTGTACAGTGAGAAGAAGAGTCGGCAATCTAGCAATATTGACATTGGCTACTCGACTTTCACGTGGTATGTAGGTTCCTCCCTTATTCCTTTTCTTTCGCTGCGAGAACTGTTGTTATCTGATTTAAGTTTTTGTCTAACTTTTAATACTCTTTCATGTTTGTAAAATACCTTTGGAAAGTTATATTTCCAAAACCGTAAATCGTAATACATCGAGTGGTATGTAGGTAGCGGAGACGTGGCGGTCACATTTCTGCCCGAGGTCGTTGTAGTCCGATCTTCATGTAGAATTTAAATTTTAGGGAAAACAACAGATCACTATCTTACGATATATAATCTATCGTTTTTAACTGTCGGTGTTATCGTGTTCTCGCCGGTAAATGTAACATCTATATTTTTTATTACAAGGTATAAATAATTTGATAATATTAAAATTTTTGGTTTCTGATAAACACAGTTAAGATGAGGTCGCCATTGGATATTTGGAGTATAAACGAAAAGCTAACAGGATTATTTTCGCATACACACAAAGAAGTACAATGCGTACGATAAATGAATTAAGAGGACATATTTTTCCTCCATCCCAATCTAGTTCAGGAAGTTCTGTGGCTGGCTGTTGTATTTATTCATGTGCTTCCGAAGCGTTGTTCGAGTTCAGTAGCCTCTGTCAGACGCAACCCTGCACCGGGGTCTGTTATCGACCGCGAGATTACACTCGCCGCTCTGCTGGCCGCTCTGCCACTCGGCCAAGTGCTCACTTCCCGACCTACTTTCGCCCTTATTATTACAGATAGCTTTCGTCGCTATCACTCGTCCCTTCATGCGAAGCACGTGCTTACGTTACTAGCAACAACGTTAATCATACTACGAGATTTGAAGTTGAAAACTTTGTTTTACACACTTTTCCCTTTGTGAAAGACTATAGTCTTAGTTTTCGTGTTTTTTTTCTTCTTCTAATGGTCTGTGTGTTTACATTGAAGACTAGAAAACTGATTCCGGAATGTATTCAATACCATCTCAAAGTAAATATGGAACTTGTAAAACCTTCAAACCTAAACATTGTTGGAATTTGATTACTTCAATACTTCTTAATAAAAATTCATACTTGGTAGAGACGATTATTACTCTTCTATTATTTATCATGGTCGGTGGCTTTCTAGGTGGGGGCTGTCCACCCTTGACCTCGTCCTGTAAGATTCCTTCAAGAGATCCCCTGAAAAAAAATAAACAAGATAATTTCATCTTATATTTACTCTAAAACCTTTTCTTAACTGTAATAAATAACGGCTGAGCTTTTTATTAAGCACGACTCAAATTTCAATATTACTTGTTTTACGTTCTCTCTTTGGAACAACGCACTTGTACATGGAGGTTTCCAAAATATCTCCGCCTGCTCCTGAGGTGTAGGTATGCTACAGATCTTGTTTTAAGACATTAATCTTTGCTTGATAAAAATACTAGATCTTTCAATTGAGGCTGTGAATCCACAAAATAGTAGTTCAGCGTGTCTGTAAGAGAGAAGATTCTTCATATTTTGTTCGGAAGTGTGACATGTTGTAATGAGTTCTTATCGTTGTCACATGACAACTGATTTCTTGTCACTCAATATTTATAGTCGTGTGTTCTGTATATTGATTCAGAAACAATTTACAAATTATAGAGTCAAACGTTCATGTAATTGTAGCATACTGAGTATATAAAAAAATTTATGAAAATTTCCATTATATGTTATTGATTAGGAATAGTTCGTNAAAATTTCCATTATATGTTATTGCTTAGGAATAGTTCGTGAAAATAATCTTAAATATAAAACGCAACTGTGCTTAAGTTGATAACCATCGATACACAGCCTAGAAAAAAGAAAATTCCATTTAGTGAGGCAATAACGATGTGACAAAGAAACTTCATACAAAATTAGACGAAAATGTCTTCATTATTCTGCAAAAAACACACTGTATTTTAATAAATAAATTTATATTTTTTTAAAATGTTTTTGTGTTTTATATAGAATACGGTAAGACATCCAATATTACTTAAGTGAAGATTAAACAGACAGAAAATAGTAGTAATTAACAGAAAATCTGAGGTTAAAAATACCACTAATAGTGGCAGGGAGGAGACTACCCAAACGGCATAATTTGATGATAATTTTTGCATGATTTTACAAGGTTAGGGCAACGAATATTTGTCAAAATGATATTTTTGTCTATTAAGAGATATTCCAGCAGGTTAACCAATCTCGAGTATTTTAATTATATTGGAAGAGTTCCAGGGAAGTTTTGAGATGATTGCAATTTAGTTATTTGTATTTGTGCGAATTGAAATTCTTTTTTTGGACTTCTATTGAATGTAATATCTATTTTTCAGTGCATCGTTAGTTTAAGAATTGCTAAAAGTAGATTAGAAATATCAATTTTTATCTTCAGTTTTTTTCTATTTTCATAATAAAATGATAGAAACATAATTTTAGTGTGATTACCGCAATCAAAGGCTAAAAACGTCAACTTGCCAACAGGATTTACGTAAATAAAAATGTGTGTAACCTTTTCTTCAGGTCTTATCTATACAGCTTTCTTGCAGCTGGTCAAAAACGTGTGTACACACAGATTCTAGAACTTGAGCTGAACACTGTGATGCTAAACCAGTATATGATGACTACGTACTCAGTCTTTTAAAAGAACATTGTGCAGTTCTCTTCTTCTATAACTTGCTGTTAAACTGAATTAAACTTCTTGAAACTTGTCCTCGACTGCTCCCATTATTTTTTCATCTGATGCTTCGAAACATTTTATTTGAAATGTTTGAAGGATGCGTTTTTTTCTTTTCTTTATTAAAATTAATGCTCTCTACGAGTATTTTATTCATTCATTTTATGCCTTTTGGCGATGTTGACCATGAGGCTTGCTCTTCCATCTAACCTTTGGGTAAGGGAATTGGGAAGGAGAGATCTTGGGTTGCCAGAGACCTTATGGTACCGAACCGACATTTGTTTGGAGTAGGTGAGGGAAACCCCAGCTGAAAACCTCGCCTAGCTCGGTCGAGCAGAACCCACGCTCTATCGCTCAGGGGGATCGAGGAAGCTCAGAGGACGCGAAGACTCTACCACTAGATCACCGCTGTCGGGGAATATTGCAAAACAACCAAGAGAGATTTGTTTCTGGATCTACTGATGGTTTTAGAGCTTCACCACAACCTCCCTGGTGGCTGTGGATAGTGTGTTTTATTTCTGATTTCCAACATCAGTTCAGAAATAAAACAAAGCACGCCGGAGGACCACATGAATTACCATGATTTAATTTAGACCACAATTTATGCACATACATATAACCCCGAATGTAATATCTGTAACATTTTCAATTCCCACCAAAATTCCTTAATAGCTAACACAATACATAAATAAAGAGTGACATTATACGCTCTGATGCACATACATATAAACCCTGAATAATCCTTAATAATTAAACATTTAACATTTTTAGTCCTCAAGGATTCCCTTTTATAGCAGTTTATAAGATCTTTGTAGCTTATTGGCCAATAAGTAAATGATTTTAATAGTTACGTAACGTGCGAACATGATGTCCTGGTGGTTGGATCACTGCGGATGCACCTTGAAAAATGTTCAATTGTTCCACACACGTTCATTTGCTGTGATTAACATTTTCACCATGATCCACTGCCTTGTATAGCGTGGCTTCAGAAATTGTTCATATAGCGCTTGACTTACACACGCGTATTGAGAGAAACATTTATTGGGGACATGATTGGCCCAGTTAATATGAAGCGCTCGCTTCCGACGCAGAAACTGTTCTGTTGTGTTCTTCTGAGTAGTGACATCTAGAGAGGGAAGGGGCAACGTCTTACTGAGTCTCTGGTGCATTGTTGGCTGCACCAACTGAGTTCATGTGTTCATAGGCATAAACGAATAACTTCAGAAACAGATTGGTATCTTCGACTTCCATTTGTAGACTTACGGTTTCTTCTTCTGAGAATTATTAGAGTGAGTTAATATTGGTATTGAATTACTACAGAATTCTGCAGAATAATCTGATATTCTGTGAGGTCTTGCTGGATTGGTTTAAGGGATCACGCACGTGTTCCAAATTCAAAGACTGCCAAGGTCTGGCAAAGCGTGCTTCATTCAAGAGATGGGAGAATGATGTCTCTAATATTATGTTAAAACGAGAAAAAACATTTCTGTGCTATTTTGAAAATATCCTCCCTTTCTACAACGTTAACTTCCGAAGCTGCTTATTTTGAAATCTTTAGTTTTCTGTATTGTAACAACAGATCTCATAAACATATCAATTTTATAATAACTTAATGTTATCAAATAAAAGATATGATTACTAAAGGAGAAAAATAGTTTCAAACTACAAGATAATTGTAATATTATGTTCAACCTTTTAAGTTGTTTTACTCACAATCCCAGAAAACTTACATTGCTATGCGAAGGATGGTGAATCAGCTTCAGTTTGACTCTTTGTATGTTGAAGTATCAACCATTGATTTGACTTCACCTGGTTAATTTTCTTCGGGAAATTTAACTGAAGTATTGAGAGGAGCGAAAGAGAAAAAAACAATCAATGATAAACTGCGTATTACAACAATATAGTGTATATTGAAGAGAGACCGCAGTATAGAAATGTCTACCCAAACGAACAGTGAGCATGTTGACTGAAATAACGTTATCATCTGTAGGACCAACTCGAGAATCACCGTATTGACTGAATCGGTTGACGATGACAGCGCCTCTATCAGACCCAACCAGTAAATATAGCTCTTTTGATATTTGAACGATCTAATTTATTATTTAGTATTGTTGGTTTTGTAAAAACGTTGTTTTTATTGTGAAAAAGATAGCAACCTTGCATTATTCGATACTTAATTTAAAAGACAATCTGAGTAAATTGAATTCTGGTGTAGCAGAAGTCCGACTGGCGATAAAACCATATAATAATTCTTTCATATTTATTTTCACAGTAAATCTTCAAAGAAGTAGAATTTTTCGAGAAAGCAAGTGTCAGAAAGAGAAACATAACAGATTATGCTCAGTTCCTCTTTAGGATAAAATAATATGAAGCTGTTTATTTACTCCACTTTGAATCCACCCAAAACTGTTCGAAAATGGTTATAGATTAGAGGCGACAAGGAGCAGGTTCTACGAAACTGACAAACCGTGCGCGACTGTCCCTGAAGTTGCTCTCAGTCTTCAGCGCTTGGAGTTTGGGATCTTTTTGATGTGATCAGAGATGTAGTCAGAGTGCATAGGAGCTCCGGGTCTCCTTCCGAAATGTCTTACAAAGTGTAATGAAAGTATGTTATCTGTATAAAATATTATTAAATTACCTTTTTTAATTAATTAATAACATGAATTAAACATTTGAGTATTTTTTTTAAATTCAGGACCGATAACTTTACAATTAACATAAGTAATATTTGGTGATTTACTTTCGATATCATAAAGATACTTGAAAATATTAAATAACGAAACGATTAATTCGAGTTTTCAGTGAAATTCGAAGAATTAAACTAGACTGAATCAATGGTGCGACATAAATGAAAGTTCTGTCTCTCAACTTATTACATTATTTATATAACAAATTTTGTTTTAGTTGGAAAGTGGATAGATATAGTATGTAATAATTACAGCCTACGTATTTCGTCTAACCTGCAAGTACTGGATAGTTTTGTGGAAACGTTCGACACAGAATCAACCTATGCCAAATTCATTTTTGCTTCCGCAGAAGCACAATCTGGGAAACGGGATAAATTGTGTATTTTTTTATGTATAAATAATTGTACTTTCGTTTTAACTGACATGTAAATTTTGTAAAATTCAATACTTTATCGTCTTGCTGGGAAAGTGTAAAGAGTAAAATGAATATGGTTTTCGTTTCTACAAGGAAAGTATTTCCGGTAACATAATTTTTATACGATCATTAGTGTTAATTATGTACGAAAATATTTTAATAAACTCTGACGTCGTAAGTAATGACGGTCCAAGTGGTAACTTTATGAACGTCTGTGGTTTGTAATCAGATCCGAGACAAGAAAAGATTTTGTTCTTTATTGCTAGTCGTTGTGGGAGAAGAAAGCTGAAAGCTGTTGACAGTATCACGCCTTTACACACGCGATCTTAGTAGCAACGGCGGCAGTGTCGCGTTGGCAACGTGCCTGCCGCTTTAGTGTCTCAAAGGTTTCGTGTCTCGTAAGCGTCGACTGAGACACATTGACGCCCTTTCCTACCCCTTTCCACTCCTGTTCCCGGTCCATCTTCTCCTTCTGTTTCCCAATTCCGTTTTCTCCACGCGTCACCTTTGACGCAATACTCGGTCTCTGGCGCCGCTTTGTCTTGGGGTCGCTCCCCGCGTCCTTCTTGCCGTGGAACCCTATTGCGTTCCTCTCTTTGATTCCTACTCAACCATCCTTCTCTACAATTTTGATTGCCGTTATCGTTAGTCATCACCGTGACTACTTCGGTCAGTCTCGCCACCTCATCTGACACCTTTGCTTGGCGCCTGGGCCCTTTATCGCTGTCGAAATTCTACTTTTCGTTCTGCCGCCACCGTATTCTCCACAGTTTTGCTTTAAGTTAACACCCCAAACTCCCTCCGCTTTTTCTACAGACTACGAATGGAATCCGTAGTTAACTTTCTTTAATGTGTCCCTTTTATATTTCGGGGAATAAAGGAGTTTTATGTTCTGTGATGTGCTCACAATGTTATTGTACTAGTGTTGAAATTTATATTGTAAATATTTTTGAAGAATTCTGTCTCGCAGTTATGCTTATAACGTATGGAATACGTATTTTGGGTAGATAATTATCTTCCATCGGGAACCTCAAGATTTGATTTCCTTCTGATTCATCAATTTAGCAAAATTCTCGTAAAATGACTTTTGATTTAATTGAAGACGTATGATAGAAATGGAGAACGTTGATAGTTGATGAAGCTTCGATAAGGAATATAAACATGCATGAAGACAGTATCAATATTTTTATTTTGAAAGTACTACTCAGACGTCAACATTATTATTATTATCATCATTATCATTTCCTTGTTATTGTTCTTCTTCTTAATGAACTGTATATTTCAATTCATATTCTTTAGATTTGAGAAAATATGCTTCTGGAAATGTGGGAAGTTTTGGTATTCCTGAAAATGCTTAAGATAGGCAACCCGTCATACTGCAGTGTAATGCAGAATGCGTATTACAATGGAATGGAGCACACCGAGAGCACTAACTGCTGCTGTTCCTTCGAGTTAACGGTTCATATTCAATACTCAATTTTAGTTTCACGATTACAATTTACATAGATTGGTGTAATATTTTTATTTTTATAGTTAATTGCAATAGAGATGGTTGGAATATTGCAAACTACATGTATTCATTTTTTCTTTCCTCTTCGCTTTATATATGTCATTAGATAAATTTATATTCGATGAAGTTATTTAGTAAAATTTTCTGTTAAATAAATGTATTTCAAAGTTAAATTGTTTATTTAAACAACTTGTTAAATTAAATGGAAATTTCGAAAATATGGCTAATTATGTTAACTTGGTCTGAAACTCGAGATTATGAGAAGACTACACTCAAGGAACAAATAGTCTTTTATATATGTTGGACACTGGGATTAATGCCCAAAACTCATCATTCGTTGACCTGCAGTTCCAACTTCTATCCTGATTGATTTGTGTTCAATTTTCGCATTATGTATTGGTAGTTTCTTGATTTGAAATGTAATCTTCTTGGCAAGATGTATTTAAATGGAGCAAGTTTATGACCACATCTTCGTGTTGAGTGAAGTAATGTGGTGGATAATGATCCTCAACGGGCTACTCCCTGTAGTATTTGTGAAAGTGTCACGAAAATAGAAATTACAAAAGAAGAAATTGACTTTCATGATTCGATAGCGAGTATATTTTTGACAAATAAATAAATAAGAGAGATTATTCCTTAATCAACAGTCTTTGACTGCAACAGTTGATGAATAAACGAAACATAAGCGACAATTTGTTTTAATTGATTGGGTGCACATGCGTTGAAGCGCACGTGGTTGGAGGGCGGCGACCGCTAACTGTTACTAATCACGTTATGTCTCCGTCCTGGGGCTTCTGGTGTCGTCCTATCGTGCGTCACCGAGCGACGCGGTCCCGTGACCCGATATGGTGACGTGAGAGAACTCAAGTCTCCGCGCTTCAGTGGAGCATCTGCTTGGGAACTAGTTCTTCGCGCTTAGCACTGTGTTGTACACGTATCCCGCTGTACAATAAAGTATTGTTCTTTATTGGTGCAGCGATGATTCATTTTACAGAATCTTCATTCAACAGTGTTTCAGTGTCAGAAGAATAAACCTCGACTCCTGTACCAAGAAATTTAGTGTTCTCTTATTGTAATAATGCTTTCAATTGAAGCTACTACTCTAAAGGATAAAATGAAGATAGTGGCCTTGGGCGCTCTAGTGTTCAATTAATTAAATTTTGTACCAGATTTTTTAAACGACCCTACTTGTCATTTTGTTCTTTACGTGTGGATTACGTAGAGTGTGTCGGAGTAAAATTAATACCTTACTGTACCGTGACAACAAAATGAGATGATAAGTAATGAGATTATTGCCTTTAGTTTTTGTCATTATTTGAAGATGAATGACTTCCCGACAGTAGCGCCATTTAGTGAAATAATGATTTATTATCACGACCGTTGCACCCTATTCCATCCTTCTTCTTCAATCGATCAGTTGCATGTTGCTACAGTTTTGCTTTTTTATGAAGGTATGAGCCGACTCTCATTTGTGATTCAAGGAATTTAATAGTCCCTAATACAATGTTTTAAACCATTTAAAACTTTTCTTCATTGCATCTGGTCTAAGGGATGATGATAAAGTATGTGGTATTCTTCAATCTGTTCCCGAATATTTCCCTCATCAATGGTATCTTTTTTAAGTAAGTATTGAATGCTTTTTATATTCATTAGGGACTCTTCTTTGCGATAAATAATTGTTCAGATATATTTTCTTAACTTACTTGCTGAACTTGATTTATCTTGTACTAGTGATTCTAATGATTCACATTCAACATTATTCACAATGAAGTATCTTAACTAGGTTTCAATGATGTAACCCTACATACACGATCAACGAACAAGAGAATTTGAGCTATGACTAGAAACTTTAAAAATAGTTCTGAATTTTGAGTCTTTTTACTTCGTAATTAATTGGACAACTTTCATTATAGACGTTTATGTTTTTATATAATATTTCCTATGTTTCTTATTCTTTAACGGCAATCTCTACCTAAATGGCGCGTCATTAAATCCAGCTGTCCTGGCTATCTTTGAATTTAACTCAACTGTCGTTTGTTATAACAATCTAACTATCGCCTTTTCTACTGAATAATAAGCATATTTAATTGTAGAATTACTGAATCGAAGATGAAAAAAAGATGAAGAAAAATTACCATTGAAAATTTCAAAACCTTCCTCAGTGTAATAATAGTAGTAATAATAGTAATAATAGTAATAATAATAATAATAAATGGCTCTATTTCGTTGCGAGGCTTAAACCATCGGGCCTGCTCTTCCGCCTGACCATCATTTACATATATACATACAACATACATATACAATAATATAAAATAATAAAACATTCATACAACATAAACATACATACATGAACAACTATAACTATAATTGAAGAATAAATTCTACTTTTCTCTGGGGTAGCATTCTAGGGATCATCTCGGCATTTACCTTAAGCAATCGAGAAAAAACTAGAAAAATCTCAATGAGGATGACGGCTTGGTACCGAACACAGGCAATAAGTAGGGTATAAAGTAGTGAAGTAGTTTGTTTGTTTTTTGTCGTATCCGTTTCAAAACTTCATATGGTTTTGTTCTCTCTCTATTTGAATAAATACTCTGATTCATGAAACTTACGTTTAATGCTCTTGTTTGTCTTCTCTCTTGAGTGCCAGATGTGTAGAAGAGGCTTGGCTCGCACCACTTATTGTATTGGGCTTACTACAAGGAAATTTCCAGTGTTCTGATTTTCGTCGTTGCTTGTTTACACACAACTGTCTTAATTCCAGTCAGTAACTTATCTATTTTGAGTAGCTAACATCTCTGTATTTATAGGAGGATCTGTTTTTTTTTCTTTTTTGTAGTTTTGAGTAAAAATGACTGATTTGCTCCTTAGTTTTTGATGTTCGTTATATTGTGAAAATATTTTTAACGAATGTTGATGAGATATATTTTTAAAAGTTTCAAAAACTCTATGTAATTAGTAATTTAGTTCAAGAACATACGTTACTGTACTGCTCACTTCAATTCGTGAAATGTTAAGATTTAATAAAAATCTCAGGAATATAGTTGGTATACTTTTGCGTGGTTCTTGTTTGGGCGTCAAATATTTTTATCCTGTGTTACTACGAAGCCCTGGTGGAAAAATTCTTTTATTTCGAGGGAAGAGTAAATAGGACCATAAATCTTGAGTTGTTGGTCAAGTTGTTATTTTGAGTTGAAGTTAGACGGCATGCTAACTTTTAAACATTTCGCTATGTTCATCAGGCAAGACTTACAATGCTGCGTGCTTACTTGCACGAGAATACAAGTGACAGTTGAATGGTATTTCGGTTTGCCAATGTAACGGAGAAAAAATAAACTCCTAACAAAAAAAGAAAAAAAGAAATGCCTAACTTCTGTTAACATTAAGAGTTGAGATCTATCGCACATTTATTTCTACCATTAGATCAAAGCTACAACTTAGAACTGTGAATGTTCAATTCAGATTAAAAAACTAGTTGTATGAATTTTTTTTTTCAGGCTGTATAACGGAACTCTTCAGGATTGATTTTATTTTTTATTTCTGACTGAAAACCGATCTGTTAATTTCGAATTTATTAGAGGCGTAGTTGAGATTTAATGTTCAGAAAACTTTGTCATTGAGTAGTTATTGGAAACATCATTACGAAGATGTTTTTTGAAGTTATTTTTGATTTATTAATTTATACACCTTGGAAAACGCTATGATACTATAATTGTGAAGCAACATTTTATATTTTCATGTTTTGAACATTATTTTGTCTTAATTTTTATTTAATAATAAATTTTTGTGTTTGAACAAAAAATAGCTTTTGCACAGCGCAGGACTTATAAGTCTAGAATCCTTGGGAGTTTCACAGACGATGGAGATCTGCAAATTTCTTGATCTGATGTGCGTGGTTAAAAAAATGTTGTCAATCCTATGCTCCAGCTGATTTTTAATACCTACTCACTCTACAGCGAGCTGAGTGGGCTTAGGAGTCAGTTTAGAGGTTAAAATCTAAAGTAAATCTGGAGGCATGGGTAAATTCTATGACCTCGCGACCCTCCAGGTAGCAACTTTGCTCTCTACTCATCAAGATCATAGATAGGAAAGGTTTTTGACATCGGCGACCATATTGATGCTCTTAATACGAATAACAATGAAAGAGTGAACGAAGAACGATTGGTTCCTTGGAGTGAACGAAATATCGATTACTACGGTTAGAAATAATACCTAGCATGAATATGAATGCTCTAGTTCTTTTTAGTAATTTTTAGTAATTTTCGGAAAAGCGCTCTTCGAAGGTTGTGAGAACCTTATCTATCCATGGTCGTACAACTCACTCAAGTTTTAAATTTCTGTATAAAAATTATGTTTTTACAACACAAATTTTATAAGTATTATCTTTAAATAAAATGCATCAAATAAATAATTAACAATCAGTTATTATTAATAAAAATTATAATTATCTGGTATTATTATTAAAAATATTATTTATATTAGCACAATTTACTAATAACAATTATTAATCTTATAACACTTTTACAAAGTGCCATTTATTCTCTCCAATTTTATTTGTTGAGGGCACCCATGGGGGATCTACAGCCTCCTTAGCCCCCCCGCCCCCTCATCCATAGATCCGCCACTGTACGCTACATAAAAAATATTTAAAGTGTGTGCTCGTCAACTGATAATTGTCATTTCTAAGAAAATTACGAATTTCAATTATGGGAAATACGATTTAATACAAATGAGATATAATTCAGACTTCCTTCTACTCAATTATAATGGTAATACGAGTGTTAGGCTTTACAACTGTTCTTACACCCATGGTGAGATGTATTTCCGGGAATTGAAAGAAATAGTCCCACATTTGCTTGAATTATGTGGGGAAAATTTCGGCCGCTTAAAACGTCACCAAAGGCTGCCAGGGCGCGTGATCAAGGAATGAAAGCTAGCGCGTACGTTGTCATTGTCTTGAAATTAGCATTTATATGAGGAATATCTTAAGATTCAGGCGTCAAAAAGATTACCAATAAAAATATTATTCAGTGTACTAACATACAAAATTAAATAGCTCTTTTCGATTGAATACTTGAATAATTCTTTTTAACTTTAGTTAGTCCCTTTTGACAAATTATGGAACTAATTTTACATGGAAAGAAATTCTGTATTTATTTTTTTTCATTTTTTACGTATAGGAGAAATTGTTGTGGTTGCGAGGTTGCACCTCTGACAGTTAGCCAAAGCTCTTCGTCCAGATGATAGTGCACTTGGCAGATTTTTTTTGTGGGGTTTTATGGATCGTCGACATCTAGGTCATTAGAGCCCTAAAATTCTGTACAGGAAGGGAAAATGCAGTTATGCACTAAGGAGAGCCAACATGACTCTCCCCGCGTGTGGGACTCGCCGAATGACTCAACCATATCCACTAAAACCCCTCCTGAATTACAACTCTAAACTCAAATATCAACACATGTCAAAATATTACACACATCATTACAAAAATAAAATAAAGAAAAGAAAGAGGAAAATGAAGATATATCCTAGCGTCGGGATCGAAAAGAACAAGAGGTGACCAAGGAAGGTCAGGAAAGAGAAAGGAAGGAGCCTTGCACAAGTAAGTGGAAGTAATGCCAGACTCAGCTCCGGGCCCCGTGTTTGCCAAATACGTACTTACTAGATGTAAGTCCCCTGGGGGGACTTGGCAGATGGATTAAGTGAGATGATATGAGAGAATGTCTCTTTATATTGAAGTTGTTAAGATAATTGAATCTTCTTGTCGGGCAAGCGAAAATACTACCACTAGACTACTCAGGAGTTGAAGCATTTCGGTAACAACGAGACACGATGCCATGTCACTGCACTTCTTACATTTCTATGCACGGATATTTAGTAACAATTCTGAGTCTGACGTTCTTCCTTATAAAAGGAAATCCTTTAATACCCAAATTTTTTCTATTAAATAAGAGAGAGTTTTAATCAATATAGAGTAAATATTGACGTTGCATCGCATTTACGATTGCTATTGTCATTATTATTATCCATTGTTCTTTCATGATTTGCATGGAATCTAGAATGCACTCGGTGCAACGATTTCCGTTACCTCTAATAATAATAATAATAATAATAAGCTATTTCTTATTTTAGGTTAGCATTTCTTTTGAGAGAAACAATATCAAATCCATAAAATGTATTTAACATGAAGCAGGAGACATGGATTTACTATGATAAATCTGTACCTGTCATTAGTAAAATCAAGGTCGTTTGTTCCTCATAGATGACTTTTACCCCTCAAAAATGGAATTGCTTTCTGCATAGAGCAATTTACAGTTCATTTAGCTGTGATGAGCATTTAATGCCTTTTTACCTCGAGTGCTTATTATTTGAATTCCTGACAAAATTAATGTAAGGTGGTAGTGTAGTATTTTCGCTTCCACGATAACGCTGAGCGGTATCCGACTCTGTCGACGAGGTATTCAGCCAGGGTTTCTCTCATCTACTCCGGACAAATGTCGTTTCGGTACTATACGTTCCCCTGCTATCCTACATCTTTCTTTCTCAATTTCCTCAATCAAGTCACTGTTAGGTGGAAGTGCAGGCCACAAGCCTGAATCTCGCCGTACGACATAATATAAATAAATATAAAAACATGTCTGAAATTTGGGTTGTTAGGTCTGCCGTTATCACGTGAGAAAAACGGCTTCGTAGGAAACATATTTGAAAGGAAAATTTTGATGGAACCATTTTTGTCTGTGTGTAAAGTCAGATTGGCAAAGAAAGAAATATATGGAGAGTCACAAATAATATTTTATGTTATCGATAACCTTTTTTGGACATTTTTTTACTAAGGTGTAGCCACAGAATATTTTAAACATTTGTTTGAACCATAAACGTGCTACCAATAGTACACTGCTTATACGTTTTAAACTTTTTAAAATAACTGGAGCATGAACCGTACCCCAAAAACACTCTGGAAGCTATGAGAGTGAATGGTATCTTCATTTTATTAATTAAAAGATTTTAAATTGGAGAATCACATGGATTACCATG
Organism: Laupala kohalensis; assembly: GCA_002313205.1. NCBI lineage: Eukaryota > Metazoa > Arthropoda > Insecta > Orthoptera > Trigonidiidae > Laupala > Laupala kohalensis. The sequence goes on along the minus strand of NNCF01126598.1, from coordinate 199,601 downwards.
ATTTTATATCAAAACAAACAATAAATCAATGGACATACAAATATTAATTGTTTTACACAGAAATGACACAAAAACACGTTCCCTGATAATCCCACCAAAAATCTTACCTAAACTCACAAGAAATCAATAGAGATACACGTAAAATATCTAATACTAAAACTTACAGCTAAACACATGACATTAATTTAAAGATAAAAGAGGCATGATTATATACAACAAGGTTCAGTTAAATGGTATTGAATTCGTCAATGAAGGCAGGTTAAATTGATCATGAAAGATCATACTGTTCGTGAGATTTTCATTGGCCAGTGAGGTATGTGAGCTCATAGTTACGTTCTTGCATACAGCGTCCCAGACTGTTGGAAGATGCAGGAGGCAGCCACGGTGTGTGGATCCATCAATAGTATTTAAAGTTTATATGGTCACATAGTTTCCATGATCACAATAAAGCCACGTTCACGACATTTCCAGATGGTCGCATCACGTGGTTGAAGGAAATGTATAGTTTTACCTGACGCACAACACACTTCAGAAATGTTCATGATGGAAGCAATCATGCCCGATGTTGATTCGACGAAGTCTGAAGAGAAAGTGATGCTTGAGCTAATGAAGTTACGGGACCTCCCTCACTAATTCGAGGGAACACACTCCGGCGCAAATACATTATTGAATTGTTCGTGTGCAAATTAAAGAATTTGATACACATTAAAGAATTGATTCAATGTTACATTCAAATTAGAAAATTAACATTAAGAATTTGTGACGATTCTCCATGTAATGAATAGGTAATTATGCATATTTTATCACAAAATGTCTGAGTGAGAATAGAGCTCTCTAGTGGCAAATTGACGTACGTAAGTTTTTTAGATCTATTGATAGTATTAGATAATATTATTAGCTTCTAGTGGAAATACACCAATACCCAATAAACTGTTCAAATAATGTTCTATGAACTCTTTACGAATTATGTACTATAACTACCCACGAAATAGAGGTAGAAATATATCATTAGCTTTTTATTTACATGTTGAATTTTAAGATAGTTCTAGTTTTCTGTGGAGTAAACGCTTCTAATTACAGCTTAAAACGTGCGAGATTAAGACAAGTTACTTCGTGTTGCATGAGCTTCGTAACTAGCATTTATACGGAGAAGCTTCTTATTTACGAGCAAATTCCGCACATGTTATCTATTCAAAATTTTGATTCCTAGTTTCAACTGATCCTTGTAATTAAAATTTCATAAACTATTAATTTTAAGATGGAAACAAACCACCTTCCTTACTATATCTTGAAAGTGTAGAAAGAATCATCAGATTGTCTATTGAGAAAGAAATTCGTAGTTATCACTGTACATGTAATATTTTCCCTTCTTAAAAATATTTCCAATAAATTTAAAGACTGGAAATAGATTGACGATGAAACTTAAGATTTATTCAAAAATTAACCATTTCTTTTCCAAGATTTCTGGGATGCATGATTTCGTGCTCTTTTTATAGTGGTAAGACAATTCGTCACATAGTTAAATGACAACTGATCTCATCTTAATTGATTTCTCTGGATCCAATTTCACCCGAGGATATAAATATATTTTATCTTTTATTATTATTATTTACAATTTTGGATGTAACCGGAAAATCATAACTATATTGAGATTATCTAACATTATTTTGGCAAATTCTTCGAATTGGTGTTTTGTAGTTGTTTCTGAAGAAAACAATTAAAGATTAAAGGGAATGAGCTCTGAGCTTTTACTACTGTCTGTAACTACATGCGATTACTATTATCCACAAGCTTTTTACGTCTTGATTAGGACAACCGATTTTTTTCGAATTTAATTTCAGAATTCCAGACGCTTGGGTAGAAATCGGATTAACATACAGTAAAGCGAGGGATAAATATTCTGAATCGTTTCGAGCCGATCCTAACGAATGCAATGTGCTACCAGATGGCCTGTATGATTTGAGTTATTCGCATTGTCCGTTAGTTCATTAGTGCATAGTGTCAGTAATTTTAAAAGTTCATAAATTATGTCCTACCGTATCAACAATCTTTGAGAAATCAGCCATTACTACAATATATTATGAAAATAACGTCATCAGCTCAGAAATGTAAAAACTCTTCTGAAACACTGGTGTCCCACAAGGGTGTCGTCGAGACCTGTCTTCACTACTGGAGTCCCAACACTGGCTGACGGCAAAGCATCACTGGCTGATGGGAGCCCGAGGGGTCGCGAGAGCGCCGACCGATGCTCACAAGCGCTCCGACGGCTGGGAATAGTGTTGGCGCGACGCCCGCTGTCTTCCGAGCAACGCGCGCGCCGGTGGCTGGCCTCATGNGACAGCGCAAGCACGGGTCGGGACCCTCGCGGTGGAGCGCGAGATCACTCGTGGGAAAGAGCGAACGGCAAAGTGTTTACTTCTCCGGTTTCGTACATACCTAGAGCATGGCCGGAAAATTCATGGTATGTTGGCATGATGATATTTAGTGTGTGTCATGTTATTTGATTAAGGGGAATACTGTTGAATATTTTCATTCTTTTCCGCGCATAAATATTGATATTTTGTGAGTATTTTATCCATTACAATTTAAGTATGTCAGTGATAATTACATAAAATTTAAAACAAATTAAAGACATGTACGCATTGCATAATTCGGGTTCTTGTGTTACGTTTTGTACAGCTATTAACAATGATTTATTTTTCTAATCCTTCTCGTTTGATTAATTTAAACAAATGCTTTCGTGAGGATTTCAAATATTTGATTTGCTTTGTGAGTAATAATATTTTAAACTTAAGAAAAAATTGTTTTAATATAAAAATATGAAGTTAGGCCGTTGGTTGTTTCTAAATTAAATTCATATTCTATTATATTTTTGCTTGAATTGCGAGGTATTTGTGCTTAAAGTGGAAGAACCTTCCTGTGCATTCCGCATAATAGCCTCTGACGCGTTGACTTTGTCTCATGACGCGATAGGAAGCTGCACGTAGAACCTTGCGCACTGTGTGCCACAGTTTTGTTGCGACAGGGCGAGTCTGGGCCGTGATTTAGTGCAGGCGCATGGCCAACCTAAGAAATGGGAGAGCACTTGGACCGTATTGCCAACGGAAAGCTTTAGATGACCTGTGGAACGTCAGAAAACTTTGCCAGGAGTAAATGCACAATAAATGACCCCAGAAAAGATGCATCGTTAATCTGAACCACCAAATTTTTCTTCTTTCAAATGTCTGCAGTTTTATTTTCTGCCAGAATAATCTATTTCTCCGAGACATTTTCTCATTCGCTTGAGAGCTCCTTCCATTGCACTGCAATGTTCTTGAAATTTCATAGTTGAGCGTGTTATCAATGGGTAATGAAGTTGGCAGTAAAGACATTCTCTGGAGAAGTGAATGAAGTAATACTCTGTGTACTTTATGTGATTGTTCGTCGTAAAAGTCTTAATTTGACAAGGAAGTTGATTGCAAAATCCGTTAAATGGTTTCTCCACTTTCGAACAATGTTGAGGATAAAGGTTTTTGATAATGTGAGTACTAGTTCCCCCTAGCTAGACGGTCCCTCCCCTAGCGAGATGCTAGAGAGACATTTTTTCCAAACGAGCAAAAAATTAAATATTTGTGGACAAAATTAGCACAAAATTGGAAAAAATATTTTCTTTTGAAACAAAGTGGAGGTGCCAACTTCTCATATGTGGAAAATTTTCTGGGCAGTATCTGAGAAACAATTTGTAATTTAATTCTTCTATTACCTATACGCCATGCATTTATAATTTAATTTAGAGGCTTAAGATAGTTCTCGCGAGTAATGTCATTGAAATCATTCAAAAGTCTAATTTTTATCTTCATTATACTTAGTATGTTAATGAATCATAGTAACTAGTTACAGTAATTTAATTTGTAACAATAAGTTAATTATAAAGAAAGTAAGCTTGTCTCCATTTGTAAGCAGCATGGTCTGTTATTACAGTGAGCGCAGAGAAAGAAAAGTAATGAGATAGGAGGCTGTAGACCAGTGTGCGTTTTATTCATGTTGGTAGAATCTTAGCCGCCTACATGACGCAATTCGTAGAACCGACAGTACTTGATATACCAACTATGACGGACTGATGGCTTGATCTCCGACGTTTGGTCTGCCTGACACTGCTTGAAGTTAGCTTTTCCATTGGTTAGAGCAGCCACACGTGGGTGCTGTGACAAGCAGCCTGGAATGGGTGGAGCTAAGCTAAACTACACCCCCCTCGCAGCAGACACCGTGCTTTCGCTCCGGGATCTCTACAGAACTATTTTTAAAATTAAGATTTTTGACTTGACGAATGGTCTCCGAAATTTGCGACGATGTTACGAGGTGTGTGGATATGTATCTTCTTTCCAATATTCACAGAATAACATCGAAGATTAACGCAATCCGTGAGAATCACCCGTTTGAAGATAATTTTGATTACCTCAGTACAAATAGTATCAGGCTTGTAATCAAATAGAACTCCTACAATATTTTACCTTTTCTAAAAATGTTGATATAAAATATTAAATTTATCGGAGTTCATGGAAATTTTGAGGCGCATTGAATGAGCGTTTTATTTCATTACTTGGTGGCATAAAATTGTTTTTCTTTTTTCGTGGAAATAAACTTCAGTGACTTATCATTCCATAGTCTTTTTCAATGTATTTCTTTTCTAACGGAGCGAAGTTTATGCAGATACTCCGAATACGTTTTATGGCAGTCTGTTGGTGTATTCAGTGACGGATCTATGGTGGGGTGGGGTAAGGGGATTATAGCCCCCCTCTTTGGACCTGAACTCGCAACAGATAAAATTGATGTTTATAAATGGCATTCTTTGTAATAGTGTTACCAGATTAATAATTGTAATTAGTTATAATTCTTGTTATTAATAATATAATTGTCAGTAATACTAGATTAATAAAATTAATAATACCATATTAATGACTTTAATAAATATTTGTTATTGTTGTGAATTTGTTATTGTCATAATTTTTAAACATTAGAGCTTCCTAGTTAACCCCTCCTTGATTACGGTCTAGATCCGCCAGTATTCTACCACTTAAACGAGATTTTTGGGTTTTTATTTGAAAGCTTTTGATTTGTTTATTTCTTTTGATGTTATCTGTATTTCAGATGTAAGTTTGTATTTCTTTTCTTTCGAGGAGAAATGTTTTCTTATTGTAGGAGTTCTGCAAATCAAAAACTTTGTGATTGGTTTGTGAAGGTAAGGCTGTGCAGTCTGCTTTGCGGGGTGCGGTGTGTGCAATAGCGTGCACGTTGCTTCCAGCTGTATATTACAATCAAGCTGTATATTGTCAAGATAACTCGACCAACTATCGATTGCAGTAATTCTCTCTTATTCGTGATCGGAACGTAAAAACTTTCTGAAAGGAGCTCTCATAACATGCAGCTTGTTTCTTTCATCCTTTTCTTTTCTGTAGTCTTTGGAGATACGGGTAAAGGTTTCGTGGAACGTAGGAACTACATTTCGGTTCAAGTTCTTTCCTGCAAGCTGAGAAACAAGTGAAACTTATGTTGAACACTGCATAGTCCTTGTCGCGCATAGAAAGAAGTGCCCGGTATGGCAGTATTTTACCAGCGGCTTTTATCTTATTTTTACTAGGCCTTGCAATGATTTATTAATCGTGTCTACCTAAATGTTCTTGAAATGTAGAGAAAAAAATCTGCAGAATAACTGCATTTTATTCACCAGTACACGCAATATACTCCCGTTGTGGTTTTAAACACTGGTCTTAGCGTTTCCACCAGTCTGCTATTCTGTTTCAAACTCTTGTATAGTGTAAAATGTTCGCCCCGTTAACTTTCTCTTTTCTCATAGGTGAAAACATTCACAACAAACAAGAGTTGGGAGAGAAAGGTGGATGAGGAATTACGTATATTTGATTTTTTCCAAAAATGTGTATAATGTGGCCTTGCATTATCGTGATAAAAGCCCGATTGTTCCATTGTCGTGGCACGAACGTTACGGATGTCCATCTCTTTCTGTAAAATTATTCAATTCTTCCTGTAAAATCTGTTTCTGCATGTAGGTAATCCAGTAATATCGTAATGATCAGAAGATGATTATATAAAGTGCTTTCCGATCCGAAACTTCAAGTTCTGGTGTACTAACTGTTGATGGGCGCCCAGAACATTTATCTTAAAAAAAACCCTGATATTTGGTTTTGGGTGTAGATCATCAACCTCGATTACTTTCTTCAACATTTTGTGTCTATGCCTGTCTTTCCGGGATTAAAACAATGCTTGATACATGCACACTGTTCCTTGAAATTTGTCTTTGAGCTATACAACGTCAAGCAGACTCAGCTGTTTACCAAATACGAATGGCGTTTTCCATACTGACTCTCAAAGAACGTAAGTCACTCCACCTATCGGTGTTTGTCAGAAGTTTCATCCATGAACAAGCGACATTCATATTTCGGAAACATTTGGTCAGCACCTTGTGCTTTTACTTCAATGCAAGTAGATGTATTTGACGAGATTTTTGGACTCCTTTATAAATATTCGGCAAATTAAACTAAAAGCTGTTCCATCCATTACATATTAACAGTTATGAAAACTTACAATAATACATAGTATATTTGCATTACATTGATTATTTTGTGGAGTCGTTGGTGAATGAACAAGTCATCCTTCGCGCATTATTTTTACAGCTAATTACTCAACAAAATATACATTCTGTTGAAGTGTCAAAATTGTCGGCATGTTACAGTTGTAATGAGACATGGTACATACAGGAATCATTCATTCACTCTAACGCAGACTTTTGCTCCCTGGGGAGGGTCGATGGAGGTCAATGTCTCCGTCCTATTTCTGGATGCTCCGGCGGTCACGTAGTCCAGGACATGAATCGTTAAGGGTATCGACCGTTTCGATGGACCGACCCACTCTAGGTGGGTGGTTACAACTCGCTTAAACATACGCTTCCTTGGATTCGATTCATCGATGTACAGTGTTCGATGTTTGTTAATGTGGTTCATGTTTCTACGAAACTGTGAACTTCTCCCAATTACATAATGTATGTTTACCTGTGGGATATTCTATTTGGGATAAGACCGGTATTTGTAACTCAATTTGTTAATAATTATAATAATGATAAATCAATGTTAATTCATACCAATATATTTTATAGACTTCACGACAATAAATAAAAATCTGTCTAAAATAGGTTCAGTTAATCATTTCTGGTTGACTAGATTAGAAAATAAAAGCTGAAACTTGAGAGAGACCTTAAATACATTATTAAAATACGACACACATTATGATGTTTAATATTAGAAAATATAGCATTTATATGTAGGCTTCACGGAACGTGTAGTAAAAAGTTCTGTGTTGCGAGTAGTATTTGTGACCTCATATCAACTTGAATTATTGATCGCTGAAAAATTTAAGACAGCCGTAACCGTAACTTCAATAAGCATTTCCATTTGTTTATTGGCAAACTGCCATTTCTTAATATTTATTATAGCAGAATAATTATGTTGAAGTTGTCAACGACTTAATGTCATTGTACATCTAAGTGAAATCTTTTGAGAATTATTTTTTACGGGAAAACTATTGATAAGTTCACAAATGCATCTTACACGTACACACAAAGAAAACTTACTATCGTAAATGCTGTCANAAATGCATCTTACACGTACACACAAAGAAAACTTACTATCGTAAATGCTGTCAGCTACAATGTATCCCCGTTGTTCATTATTTTATCATCGCACCACTCTAAAAAATAAAGTAACCTCCTATAAATATAAAGAAACAGGCAAATATATCTGAATTGGTAGAATTGTTTACATTCCAGTTATTGTAAGATATAGTGGCAACATATAATGTAAAACTATTTTTTTAAAGCTGTACCAAAAGAAAGGTTTGAGAGTTTGCATTTTGTTCTAGGAATCGTGTTATGGGAAATCGATTTTTGAAGTAACACTTAGTGACGCCAATTCGGATTTTACACATGCGAAAGATTTATAGAAACATAAAAAAGTGAGATGTTTAATTGGACATTGTTTACAACGTTTTTATGTGAAAGATAAGCCATCTTCCATAGTACCTCTATCCTTGTCAACGTTTTCAGTGAAATGTATCAAGAAATTAGTTCTACGAAGTTTTGTGAATAATGCTATCCGAAGAATTTCCATAACAAACAAGAGGTCTTAAAACAGTATTTTAATGACCTACATTTATTGAGTGAATGAACTATAAAAAGTTGGAAATATATCAGATAGTACAATATGTTGAAACAACTCGTACACTTAGTTTGAAAAAGAACGACTTTTCAGATTACATTACTTTATATTTCTGATAAAATATGTGTTATCCACCAGATTTCCTATGATTGGTACAAAGGACTTGAAAAATATGGGAAGAGTGAGTTGCAATGAATGTGTACTGATAACAAGGAGAAAATGAGCAGTAGATGTTGGAGTGATGAAGCTGTCACTGTCACTTAGACCATCATTAAACAGCGATCGAAGAAGAAATAATTCGAAAAACCTCACATCTAATAAATAATTATCCATTCGCCATAACCAGTGAAAAGAATAACATCGTCTTGAGATTCGCGTGTCTCCACAGTGTAAGTTGTTGCAAAGACTCGAGCACCACTACCTTCGAGATCGTCCACCGTTGAGCTGTGGTGCAGCGTGGCGCAGGCGCGGCCCGCCCAGCCCGGAGGCCGGGCCGCTGCCACCGCCTCCACCTCCTCCTTACGTTCGCGACCACGCTCACTGTCGAGTTGCCGATCGCGATCTCTGTCACTTCGCTCTTCGCTGCGAGTATCGTTGCGACGACGCGGTCGACATGCCTCCGAGGAATCTCCGGCCTCCACACCGTCGGACGCCGACGAGCGAAACACCTCCCATCTCCCATTTGCCTCATTCGCTCGCAAGTTTCTTCTCTGGTCACATGGCTCGAAGGTGGGTGGGTACGGGATGTTCAAAGGTTTGTAGAACCTTAGTTAAATTGAATGAATAGTTCAAGACTTACGACCTTTAACGGATGAACAATATATAAGTCACAAAATATATACTNTCTCCCATTTGCCTCATTCGCTCGCAAGTTTCTTCTCTGGTCACATGGCTCGAAGGTGGGTGGGTACGGGATGTTCAAAGGTTTGTAGGACCTTAGTTAAATTGAATGAATAGTTCAAGACTTACGACCTTTAACGGATGAACAATATATAAGTCACAAAATATATACTGTTCCGTAAGTCTTGAATTATAGACGTTAATTGTAGCAAACCTTAGTTAAACCTTATTTTAGTATTTATTGAATTTCCTTATCCATCGTCTATTCTTGCTTGAGCATTTCAACACCATCATATTATTAAGTAACGTTTCGAACGTTCTCATGCTACGTTCGTCTTCTGGCTTAGATGACTCCGGTTCTCGAACCAAAGTTCTTTCGACCTTAAAGTCCGATTCCGCTTTGCCACTAATGGGCTTTTCATACACTACGTAACGCAAAAGTTACTATTTTCAGCACCCCCCCTCCATAATGCACCTGTAACGATACCTCTTACTCCCCGGAATAATTACTTTACGGTAGTCCTACCTCCCTCCCATTAAGAAATGTTTTGTTGCTTTTAGGAAAATGTAGGGACAAACTTAGGCTGGCTGAATTGTTCCTAACTAATTACTCTCTGTTCTCACTGAGTCTTTGAGAACGTAGATTACTTTTAACTTAAAGGTTAAAAAGCATCCTATAAAACCTACCGTTACGTTACACGACTAATGTCTTCCTGTCCCACCGTAACGTACGGTAACGAAATCTCCCCTCTTTGGGTGCGTTACTTAAATTGTGGGCTGCCCCAATGGTCCAGTTAAATGTTCGTAATAACCGCATGAAAATTCAATAAACCGTTTAGGAGCAAGTCACAATCATTTTGAGCTCTACGCGTTTTATAGCAGAAATGATAATACAAATTTGACACGATTCTGTTGGTATGTTGCAGGAGCTGGGCTCTCAACCACTGCCCGTCATCAACGTCACGGACGAGGCAGACGGCAATATGGCGAGTACAGAACAAGGACGCCCACGTGCCGGTGAGTTGTGTGGAGCAGTATGTGTATGTAAATAATAAACATTTCGGTGAGAAAAAAAAGTGAAAATGTATGAAACTATTTTTATAATCAATCTCTCGTACGAGTTACTTCGTTTTACTAGTTTTTGAACCCTTTTTGTTGGCGGTGAGATGAAGATACGGAAATACTTTTATTTTTTGTGTTTTCCCACAAACGTGGCGTTCAAATGTTAGCTCTAAAAAGATTTTGAAAACATAATCAGATATGATTGCAATTTCTTGGTAAGATTTGTGCAATAAAACTTCCCTTAACGGACATTTTTCAAGGGTTCGCATTTCTCTATGGCGGACACTTATTCACTGCCCGTCATATTATTTCAAGTTGATCTTAACTTCCCATTTGTAAACAAATTGTGCATTGATTGTCCGTTAAAGAGACGATTTACTGTATACAATTGTTGTTGGATTATTGCAGGGAAGTCGAATATCAATCGAAGAACCAAATTCTTGTTTTATATTTGTAGTAAATTTATATTATTAAGCGATAATTTAAAGCGACGGTTATTGCTTACCCGAAAATAATTATTCATTCCTTTTTGTCTCAATACTTCCAATAAAATATAAACCCCATTATGTTTTGAGTTATCCTTTTGGGTATGCAACCTGTAAAACAACTCTGTTCTGCGGTTGTCCTATGTTGAAATCCTCTTACGTTAGTGGTTTCAACTTGATCGTTTGTTGAATCATTGTGAAATCATCGGGTGCTTGAAATATATTGATTTTTGTCAATTAACAATTTAAGTATAGTAGTGTATGAGAAACTGAGTATCCTGCATTTTTAATTTTGAAAAACAATCCTAGTTGATAGAACAAACAAACTTGTACTGTGATTAGGTTTTGGTTAAATAACAAAGCTTACTAGTACCAAATTTTGATTAACATTAATCCTTACGTTAGGGCTACGTTATCAAAAAATTGTTAAATTATTGAATTATAAAATGAATGATAATATACTTTCTTCCAGTTTATTGTTCCACATTTACATGGGTGAATGTAAGTACATTGTTTGTGAAATTTTTGTGAATTACAAATTTCTCGTATTTTTCTCGGAAGAGTATCTTCTTAGTCAAAAATACTTGGATGTTTTGTATCTTTTCTATATACGGTTTGAGCTAATTAAGTGAAATAAGATATTAGGATAGTTTAATAATAAGATAATGTTGTGGAACTCTTTCTCATCACGTTTTACTTCGTATTTATTGGCATAAAATATTAATAAAAAGACACTTTTAATTAAATATTTTATTATATATTGCACATTATAAAATGTATAAAAAGTAACTTACCTCAATTTTATATTCTATGAATTTCATTTTGAATGTTAATAGCATATTGAATTGTTCATTTTGTGTAGAACATATAAACATAATTCGACATAATCTGTTTTCTTTACCGTTTCCGAATCTACTTTAAGTTTTCGAATTAAAAAGAATAAGGCATTCAAACTTAGTTTGTTGCTGAAAAATACAATTGCTTGGATGAAATGAGAGGAAATCAAAATATGAGAGTTCATATTTCTTCCGTGTACCCTGCACGTGGAGAGGTATGTGATAACTTTCGGTCAGGTGAAAATGGCGACGAGCCGGGAATCGAACCCGGGACACCTGCTTTGATCGCAGGATGTTAACCACTACACCACCCGTTCGCCTTCCACAACTGTACACCATTTCCACCCAGACCTAAACCCCGGAAGACCTAAACCCCGGCACTTCATTACTGGTTTCACACGTACCTACGTGTTAGGGTTCGTTATATACATATTTCTTCCTTGTACCCTACACGTGGAGAAGATACATGATAACTTCTCCTGTGTGTCAGGTCTTCCAGGATTTAGGTCTAGGTGGAAAAGGTGTACAGTTGTGGAAGGAGAACGGGTGATGTAATGGTTAACACACCTGCGATCTAGTAGAGTCCCAGGTTAGATTCCCGGCTCGACGCCATTTTCACCTGACCGAAAGTTATCAAAATATGAGAGCTTGTAAATCTTGAATAGTTACTCTTGATATAGTGGAGGCTGATTTTCGTTTGCAGTTCCGAAATAATAAAGGTAATATGACTACAACAGAAACAAAGGAAATTAAGTGTCTTGTTTTATATTGCGAAACTGTTTCGGACGCTTTCGTATAGTCAGTAACATCAGAATTATTTGAATACAAATGTACAATACTTATAAGATAACATATAACTAACATCAAAATGACCAATGGATAAGAAAAAATAAGTACAAACACAATACAAAATTAACAAATATGACATGTTTTAGAAAATCTAAAATATAATAAATTTAGAAAGTTTCCTTTTGATAAACTTCTCTAAAATGGTTGTATTGTATGTTCTATCAGAGTTTCTTTTTCTTGCCAATTTCGTATTGTATTTGTAATTATTTTCTCGTGCTTATTTCACTTACAATATGAAACTGTATTGGTCATTTTGAAACTTTTTACCGAGATGCGTCGTTTTCTTCATGTTTTTTTTTTCTAAAAGACAATTTATAATAATAAATTTATTTTAATTTATAAATGATGTATTATGTCCTTAAATATATAACAAATACTGGTCTATTAAGCTGGAATAACCTTTATAACTCAATCAAACTAGTGCCAATATTTAGTACCATTTAATTGCTCATTAATTACCAAGAAATAAAATTTCTAACAATGTCCAGTTTTTGTATAAATCGGGTTGTCAGCTTTCTTCTTACGCTGACACAACCATTTAATAATAAGCTTGTTAAAAATAATTTATCAAGCTATTCATTACTACTAAATGACGCAAAAATAATATGAAATTTTTATCAATAACAGTTATTTATACAATTTTTTCTTGATATACCAGTGAAAAATAAAAATGTAGCCACATAGTTCAAACATGTCTAAATATAACAAACCAAAGAATATTAACACAAAATATAATAACAATTGAGTAATAAAATAAATATTAAAAATTATTTAATAAATCAATAAAGAACTATATGAACTAATACTCCATTCACATAAAAAAACAAAAACTCACAATGTTTTCAACAGAAGTATAACAATACAATAATAGAATACAAAAAAATTTACAACTAAATATAATCATTAATTAGCATCATATTTATTGTTAAATTTTCACAATTCCAAATACATGATGAAACATTCAAACCTGTTGAAGCAAAAATATGACAGAAATTTGTATTTTAAAAAATCCAATAAATTGTTAATAAATTTTTGAAAGAAGTGTTTATTGTTTATAATAGAAGTTATTGAATTATAAACAACATTTAGTGTTGTTTTTTGAGTTAACACAGTGATTAAATAATTAACTTTTTTGATATAACGATTTGTAAATGTGATTCAAATAAACAAATAAATAAATATCTATGATCAAATGCATATTCCATTTCATTACGCTAACACAATCACTTCAAAATATAACTAATTAAATTTTTATTGCTTGTATATTGTTGACACAGAATAATGTAATCATATCCTCTGCCACATTTTTTTGGAATGCATTGACATATCATACATTTTCTTAACGTCTCGGCTACAGAGCCATAGAATAAATTGTTAATACAATTATGAGACAAGTGTTTATTGTTTATAATAGATGTAATTCTTGTAATTTTATTTTTGTTTGCTTATTGCTATAGACAGATATAAGAATGAATTCAAATTATAATCAGCTGATATGATTAATTGGTGAATAAGTTAAAAATTTTCGAATAGATGTTTGATTTAAACCTCCAATTACTCCTAAAATTGAAGAAAATAAAAAATAAAAAAATTTATTGTAGTATTAATAAATAAAAAAGAATAAAAAATGGAGCAATTTTTTGTCAGATAATAAAAATTAAACAATTAAATCAAGATATACCTTCAATAATTGAAGGAAATCAAAAATGAAAAGGAGCTGCAACTAACTTAAGTATTACGGAAATAATAATTAACTTATTGGTTAAGTAAAAATAATTAAAAAAATTATAATAAATTTGTATTATTAATCTTGAAATAATAAAAATTGAGGTTGCTAAAGTTTGGATTAAAAAGTATTTGAGGGAAGCTTCAGAAGATAAGATATTATTAATTACAGTTATTAAAGGAATAAAAGCTAGTATATTAATTTCTAAGCCTATTAATATTGTAATTCATGATTGAGCAGAAATTGTAATGATTGTACCAAAAATTAATATTGTTAATATAATTGCTTTTGTAAAATCAATTTTTTTCATTAAAAAGGAGAAGTTCATTCTTCTGTTATTGGGGTATGAACCTAATAGCTTTTTTAGCTTACCTTTTTTAATAAGAAAGCATAAATATTTTTAAATTACCATTACAATTAAATGGTAAACTGATAAGTATATTTAAAAAATTATTGAAGGTGGATTTGATTGTAAATTTATTAATTAATATGTTGATTTAAGCTCTATAATATGTACATATCGCCTGTCTCACCTGTTATAAAATGGGATAAATCGTAACAAAGTAGATGTACTGGAAAGTGTATCTAGAAAGTCAATATTAATTGGAATAAAATTATTATTATGTTAATTTATATTTTATTATAAATAATTTTGGTTTTAATTGATTTAGTAAATTTTATTGAATAATTATGACGTTTATAGTTGAAAATACTGTAAGGGAATTTTTGAAATTAATTTATTATATAGAAGAAAAACTTTTGTACCTTTTGTATCAGGGTTAATTAAATATTTTTTATAAATACATATATTTCTTGAATAATTAATAGTAATATGTGTGTGTGTATATATAATATTAATACTTGTATCTGCTGATATATTTGTTTATAAATGTGTTTACAATATAAGTTTTTTCATGAGGGTAGGAAATAATTGAAATTCTTTATGTATTAAATTTCCATTAGAACAGAGTTAATATGCATATTTTCTCACTTTCAAATATGATTGTTAAATTTGATTTTTTAAATTTCAAATCATGTATTCGGAATGTAAAAATTTAACAATAAATATGATGTTTATTAATGTGTATATTCATTCAAAATGTTTTTTTTTTGTAATGTATGATTGTATTGTTATATTTCTGTTGAAAATCTTGTGAGTTTTTTTAGTTTGTATGCGTCTGTAGTATTAGTTTATACATTTTTTTTAAATTTATTAAATAATTTTTAATAAAAATTTATTTTATTACCCAGTTGTTATTATATTCTTTGGATTTGTTAGATTTAGACACATTTGAACTATGTGGCTACATTTTTATTTTTCACTGAAATATGAAGAAAAAATTGTTTAAATAATTGTTATTGATAAAAATTTGGTATTATTTTTGCGTCATGTAGTAGTAATTAATTCAAATGTAATTCTCAGATTGATGAATTATTTTTTAATAAGCTTATTATTAAATGGTAGTGTCAGCTTAAGAAGAAAGATGACACAACCCGTTCTTTAAAAAAGTGAACATTGTTAGAAATTTTATTTCTGGGTAATTAATAAGTAAATAGTACTAAATATNGTAAAATACAAAACATTTTGTATTATTTCTAGATAGTGTTAAGATTAACTCTTATAATTCATTATTCCATTATTTGGACAACTTTGCGACCTTTTCTCGTAGACAAACTTACTTCTTTGTAGTGATGCTTTTATGAAACAATAAAAGTAATGTCAATGAAAAGAGGTCATACAAGTTATTCAAATTACTTAGAGTTGATACTTGTTGACTTGATGTAACATTGCAAACAGTTTGTTCTACGGTGTAACCGTATCATATGAAAATGTATATGAAATTACTAGTATTCATCTCATATTATATTCTTCGACAAAGATAGAAAGAAAACAACCACTCAGACATATCACTTAGTCCACATATCAATATCTGCCCTCGATAGTCACTTCCTATTGTTCGGAGCTGAGACGGAAGCTACCTGTAACTGATCACTCGTAACAACATTTGAGAGAAAATACATTTCCTTGTTCGTATTGTAGTTAAAAATAAACTACTCATTTCCCCTCCTAATCTAGATGAATAAAACTAAATTTGAATCACAGCAGTCAACGATGTCCTGCTACAAAGATGGTAGCTCTAGAGAGTATATGCGTTCTACCTGATTCGCCCCTCTTTGTAATAAACATTTACCGTATGTAGTTTGTAAGCCAATATATCAATAACGGGATGTCGAAGAAGCATTAGTGAAATTTTGTTTTATTCTTGTTCCTTAGACGAGAAGAATGAGTCGTGACATAGTAATGTAAGATCGCACTAGATCATGAGTTTTCTGATATTTCATTCGAGGGAGGTCAGTTACAGATGCTTAGCGTCGAACAATTGGAAAATATTCGAAACAATGGATTAGGTCTGGACAACTACCTGAGCGATAGTTGTCTACCATTGGGGAAGTCTATTCCTTTCAAGCAGGTACTCACACCGCAAGAATAATGGCCCAAATCAAAGTGCACGAATTAAAGTTAATCCCCTATTTTAAAAAAAAGAATTTTTCTCTCTGCAAGTCTGGAATAGTAACACTTCTGCAGTTACAAAACTGACCGCTAAGAAACGAAAGTTTCATTTCATTAGGAATCCCTTAGTTTCCATTCAAATAAGAACAATGTGATTGATACTGTAACAATTAGATTTGATATTGTAAGGTTATGATTTACATTGCACTACAATTCTTAACAAATAACGGTACACGTACTAATTACCGTTTCTAAACATTTTTTTTTTTTTACAATGTATGAGAACTTTAATTTTGCTGTACTCTAAAGTGAGTTTTTGTTTACTTGTGACGTTATATGTACATGAGTATGTTATGGTGTTTTAATGGTCCCTCTCCACCCCAACTAACACCCCTCGCTGTCTGTCCATAGGCACGTGGAGCATCGCGCAATCCCGCCATTTGCACTCCGGGAGTGGGAGCTCCAGCGGCAGCTCGGGAAGCCATTCGCATAGCCATCACCACCACCATCACCACCACCATCACCATGGCCAAGGGGCGGGTAGTGGTGGTGGTGGCGGCGGTGGAAGCGGAAGTGGTACAGGGGCGACGCAGGCGGCGACGAAGGAGCAGCAGCGTGCCGAAGCGGCGGGTGCGCGCCGGAAGTCCGGCGACGACATCCTAACAGGAGGAGCCGCATCACCGTCGCGGAAACCCGCGCTCTTCGACGCCTTCCGCCCGCGATCGAAATCGGACGCGGCGCGAGCGAAGAAGCCCAGCACGCTTATGTCACATATGCGTAACGCCATGCAGGTGCGCTATATCCAGGACCCATTTATGCACATATGCTTATCACGAACAGTGGCGTACATACTCTTAATAAAGCCCGGGGCGAAAGTCTATTTGGACACCCCTGTATTCGAGTACAATAACGTTTAGATAAGATTTTTTTTTAAATCTTGAAATACAAATTTTAGGTCTATAAGTTAATAAGTTCGCTATTTATTTTACTGTTATAAAAATGTTTTAGAGTATATCTAGGTCGAAATTTGCGACTTCGTATTATTTTTTGGTGATCATTTGGAGGTACTTTATAGGTTGAGGTCCGGGCTGGAGCGCTCCCCACACCCCCACCTGGGTAGGCTACTGATCATAAAACATGATGAAGACCATGATACCAACACATTTCTTACAATATATTGGGGTTGAATAGTAAGGTTCAATAACGCTTCGATAATGACGCTAAAAGTAGATATCGTGTTGAACGTGACTAAATTTAGCGATGAAAAAAATTAAAAGACGTTAGGATTATTCAAGAATGTTTTTGATTGGTGAGCTTGCTTTTTTCACCAGACAAGTTTCTTTCGTGAAAAGAAAGAATTGTTTTACCAATATCGCCTGAATTTCATAAATGGAATGTTGAAAATAGATCTTTAAAAAACAGTCAAATAAAAAAATAAAAAATTGTTTTAGCAAAACAATGTATTTAATCACTGTACAGATTTTATTGCTTACGCACAGAATGAAGTGCAGACTCGTAGTAGGCGGCATTTTTCGGGCGATGTTCCGATGACCATACTAAAAAATATCAGCTAAAAAATATGCGAACATACTGAATTTCCGCAAAGTTGTTTATTTGTAACGATAAATATTCCTAGTATACTTGCAAAGGTAGACACACACTAATCATCATCATCTTTCAATAGTTCATTCTATAAAGCTCCTTGCGTTCTGAGCGCAGCCTGGCAAATCAAATAGTTTTACACCGATAAGCAAGTCAGAAGGTGAACTAGTATTTTCTCTTAAGTTCCAAAGAAATCACATGGAAATTTTCAGATAATTTATGACCAGTTGTACATAGTAACGTAGAAATTAAGACAATCAATTTTAATAATCGTAAACAGATACGTAACTTCTCGGAATTACAATTAATGTAAAGACGAAGTTCTGATAAAGATACAAAGGGATGATAAGTAATAATGCACTCAGAGAAATATCACAGTTACACGAAATGTTGATAAATGATTACCATGTAAAATTAATAGGTTTCTCAATCACGTTCAGTCGAACTTAAACAGATGTGAAGCTGATGAAACTACGAACTGAATATTATCTCCGGAGCGGAAATTTAGCTAAACTTTGCGAAATAAACACCACGAAGAATGGTGAGTAACATAACACCTAAATCTGTGGGTTAGATAATGTCAAGCTCGTTAATAGTATTATTAAACACGATGTTGTCAAAAGACTGTATTTACGAGTCGAGTTGTCAGATACGCTGCAGAATCACAGCGCTAAGTTATATGAGATTCAAATTTATAGAACCCTAAGATAGTTGAGACTTTATTTATAATTAATAATTAACATTAGTTAATTTATAATTAACATTTTATGATTTAATAAGATAATGATAGAAGTAAATACCATTACTAATATAACATCGAGGTTGCAAATTCTCCACGATTGCAATTTAATTAGTCACTACTGTTGCTGTTTATGCATATATATATATTGAATAGAAAACAGCTGACAACATAAATTGAATTTAAAGAAATGTCTACTCTGCATTTATCTGTGAAAAATAAGGTTTTGTGTCATGTTGAACACTAGCATTTATTTTCTGGAAAAAGAAAAAAGAATGTTTTTTTTTTTAAATTTATTTATTTATTGGTTGTACAATCTTTAAATTAACAACTAAGAGGTGCTGGAAGTGCTCATAAAATGTAAAACATTTGATATAAAATTAAGCATTCTTTTTTATTTTTGAAATTCTCCTCTGTCTGTTATAATAATAATCATCATCATCATCATCATCATCATAAATTTATTGTCAAAAAAACAGTACAAACTGCGTATGACCACATGGAGGACAAGAAACTAATTTACTCTCCGGAAGCAAGCAAGGGACCATCCCATCAATTTCGATCAAGGGTCCTAAGGCAGAGGCAGATTCAAAATATAGGGTGTTTTATAATAAAGATTCTTATTTCCTTTGTTAGACAGGTATAGATACCTGATGTTAGAAAAGAGCGCAAATCCTTGTAGAAAGATTGTTAGGTATATGTTCAATAAAAGAAAATTGATTCCTCTGTATGATATCATTTACAGAATAAAGTTCATAAAGGATTTGTATAGAATATGATAACTTTTGGTCAGGTGAAAATGACGATGAGCCAAAAATCAAACCCGGGACTCCTTTGATTGCTGGGGCATTAACCACTACACCACCCATTCATCTTCCACAACTGTACCCATTTCCAACTAGATCTAAACGCTGGAAGACCTGAGACACTTTGTGGAAGGCGAGTGGGTTGTGTAGTGGTTAACACCTCTGCGATCAATGCAGGAGTCCCGGTTCGATCCCCAACTCGTCGCCTTTTTCACCTGACCAAAAGTAAACACGTATCTTCTCCACATGTAAGATACACAGAAAAAGTATGTGTGTTGTATAGAATATATTTCCTTCAAAATTTGCAAATCACAGTAATGCTATCGAATTTGTTCTAAATCTCTCTATGTATAAAACATTTCTAGAATGATCTCTCTCTCTCTCTCTCTCTCTCTCTCTCTCTGTCTGTCTTGTTTACGCTTTATTTTTTTGTTCTGTAAGAAAGTAAAGATATCTGGAAAGGATTGGTTTGGCAGTTGAAAACTGAAGTTAAAACATTCTCTGTGTATGGTGTTCCAGAAAATGTATTTTTCATTACTGTTGAATGATCAAAGAAAAATAGTAACACTGCTTTGTGTATCAAATCTTATTAATTCCTTCTTTCTTAGGATAGGGAGTTGGTGTGAGATTAATACTTAATTTGGTGTACCATTATATCTATCCTGTAGTTTCATATCTTCCTACTACAGAAAACTCTTCTCCAGGTACCCTTCTATCTTGTCACTTTAGTCTTTTGGATTCCATTCAAGTGCTTGTTTCCCTATGGCTTCAGTAGTGTGGGTCGTATTCACCTCCTATTTCTTTTTCACATTTGTTGTTGCTTTGCAGTTCCCTTGCCTTCAAACTTATATTCAATTTGTGATTTTCACTGGCCAAACTTCTTAATTACATTCTTTTAATCCATTATATTTACTTATATTATAGTAAATTTATTGTCAAAAAACAGTAAATAAATAAATAAATTTATTGTCAAAAAACAGTACAAACTGCGTATGACCACGTGGAGGACAATAAACTAATTTACTCTCCGGAAGCAAGCAAGGGACCATCCCATCAATTCCGATCAAGGGCCCTAAGACAGAGGCGGATTCAAAAATTTCAGCAGTACAGACTGCGTATGACCACGTGGAGGACAGTAAACTAATTTACTCTCCGGAAGCAAGCAAGGGTAGTATATTGTAGTATATTATGATTATATCATGTTTATAATATTATTATAGTTATTTATTAACGGTAATTTGTAACATATTGTTACAAATAGTTATAATTTATTAATGCATATTCATTTTTAAGGTAATTTAATTTATTAATAATTTGTTTTTTGAAACAACTTTGTTTTCTAGACCTATATTGTAGAAGACTTTCATTTTATATCCTTAGATTTGTTTTCTGAGTGATTTAATGAATAGATGCAGCAGGAAACTTTTTTTACATTTTTTTTCTGTGCAATAGTACTCTGCTTCAGGAACTTTACTTATTAATAAAGAAGAACACTAATTAAATCTAGAAGAGGTTTTTTTTTTTTTTTTTTT